>OZ026614.1:62872380-63004880 GCA_964020975.1 Hermodice carunculata | reverse complement strand
CATCCGTCAGTCTGTAAACTTTTGCTTGTTAGTGCAATACCCTCCACCGTTTTTCTAAGTTAGCCCAATATAACTTACAGGACTTGAAGGGTGTATGAAAATCTAGGTCCTTTCGATATTGGTGGTACCACCTACAATATTATGCAATATAAGGGTCAAAATGTGAAAATGTTTGGAGCACTCTAGCATCTTTAATTTTTGGCGAATCTTTATGAAATTTGGTGGGATTGTTGGGGAGGTCGAATCTTAATATGCGAATGATATTAGTGGCCTCAGCTATAATTTCATGGAAATTATGAACAAAATGTGTTTCAAAGTATAAAATTCCATATCTGGGAAAGTAATAAGATTAGACTTGCCAAATTTATGGGATATATAGACCATGACCAATGCTAAAATGTTATGTAATATTAGTGACCCTCACCTATTTTTGTGAAGTCACCATGCCTGTAAAGTTGAAAGAGGTGAGTTTGGAATGGCAGGGTGTAGCTTAGACATCAATGGCAAGGAGAACTGAGCCTCCAGATCAAAATTGCACTTGATTACATTGTACTGTAAATTGCTTTTATTTCCCTGTTTCTATTATTGCTTGTTTCGCTGATGGCACAAAACTATGCAAAATAAAAATACAATGAAGTAGAATTTTGAACATTGATTCGAAAGGAATTATGTTCAAAATGAATTAAAAATTCAGTGAAATGTCTGAAATGCTAAAAGCTTGAAAATTTATGCTCAGGAAAATAAGTACATTTATAGTACATAAAACTCTACATGGTGACCTACTCTTTCGGTTACCGTGACCCAGTATTTTTCGAGTTTGGCATTTGTCCAAATTTATTGTTTTCCTTCAGTAACTGGAAAAGTTACTACCCAATTTGAACAAACAGATGTATGGAAAGGTGGATAAAGTCATCTCGTGAATACTCTGTACCTCCCAATTTTTTAGTTAGGCCCATGTAATGTTTAGAAATGATAAAGTGTATGAAAATCTTTGTCAACATTGATGTTGGTATCGCCACCTATATTATTATGTAATAAATACGCCAAAATGTGAATATCTTGTGACCATATAATTTTCAGGACATCTAGGGTGTATTAAAATCTAGGTCTGTTTTGATCTTGGTGGCACCACCAACAATATTATGTTATAAAAGGGTCTAAATTGTGAAAATCTTACGAACACTCTCGCATCTTTAATTTTACGCAGATCTTCACCAAATTTTGTGGGATTGTGGGGGAGGTCGAGTCTTAAGTTGTTAATGATACAAGTGGGGCCACCAATAGTTTGATGGAAATTATGAGCCAAAATGTCCTTAAAAGATACAATATTCCATATTTGGAAAAGCAATTGGATTACACTTGCCAAATTTATGGGATATATAGACCATGACCAATGCTAGAATGTTGTGTAATATCAGTGATGACCAATTTTTGTGAGGTCACCATGCTTGAAAAGTTGAAAGAGTTGATTTTGTATTGGCAGTGTGTAGCAGATACATGTCAGCTGAGCACTAGGACCATGGGCCTCTTGTTTATGAATTTTGTGTTTTTTAGCTCAGCTGACTTACTAGTCAGGCTGAGCTTTTAGGATGCCGAGTAGTCCATCGCCAGTCCATTCACAATTACATTTTTGATTTCTTCTACAAAACAATGAGCCAGATTCACTTCAAACTTGGTGGCAATGTACCTTGGGTGGATCTGTACCAAGTTTCTTCAAATGGTTATGCTCCAGTGATTTAAGGATTTTTAATGAACTTTTTTGTTCTTTTTTGCGGCAAATATCAAAAAATCTTCTCCGAAACCACTCTCCTAATTGCTTTGATATCACACATTAACACTCTCAGGGACTTCTAGTTCTTAAATTGTTCACCTGGTGGTGCTGCAATTTTTTTTTTTTTTTTTTTTTTTTCCATGTATTTTTGCTATTTTCAACTTCTCCAGAAGTGTCACTCAGATTAAGCTGAAACTTGGATATGTCCCTCGTGGAAGGGTCAAACAAAGTTGTTAACTAGGCAGCACTGCTGTGGATTCCTGATTTTTAACGAATTTTTCAATTCGAGCACTTATTGGTAAATGCACCTTTCCTATTGATTACAATATGTAAGTCAATGGGAATTCTAATGTTAATTCACATTTTCAACTTCTGCTCCAAAACCGTTAACTAGATTGACTTCAAACTTAGTAGTAACGTACCTTGGGTATGTCTGTACCATGTTTGGTCAAGTGGTCATACTCCAGTGACTTTTGGTTTTTTTGTTTTTTTTTGTCTTTGGTTCTTTTTGGGGCAAGTCTTGAAGAAATCTTTCCATGAACCACTCACCCAGTTGCTTTGATATCACACAGGAATACTCGTAGAGACTGCTAGTTCTTAGTTTGTTCACCAGGTGGCATTGTGATTTTGTAGCTCTGCTGACCAAAAGTCGCAGAGCTTATGCAATCACACGTCATGTTTGTCCGTCCGTAAACTTTTGTTCATTAGTGCGATAGCGTTCACAGCTTTCAAGTTAGCGCAATATGACTTTCAGGAATTACAGGTTCTATGAAAATCTAGGTCGAGTATGATATTGGTGGTGCCACCTACATTATGTAATATAGGGGTCACAATGTGAAAATCTTTTGAACACTCTAGCATCTTTAATTTTTGGCGGATCCTCAGCAAAGTTGGTGGGATTCTGGGGGAGGTCAAAGTCTAAGCTGATAATGATACCAGTGGGGCCACCTATGATTTGACAGAAATTATGAGCCAAAATGTGTTTTAAGATGTAAAATTTCATATTTGGTAAAGTAATTGGATAAGACTTACCAAATTTATATGATTTTTAGACCATGGTCAAAGGTAGAATGTTATGTAATATCAGTGACCTTTTTGACCTATTTGTGTGAAGTCACCATGCCGGTAAAGTTGAAAAAATGATTTTGTAAGTGCTGCGTGTAGCTGGACATCAGTGGCAAAGTGAATTGAGCCTCCAGATCAAAATTGTACTTCATTACATAATACTGAAACTGTACTTGGTGACGTACTTTTTGGGTGACTGTGACCCAGCTATTATGGAGTTTGGCGCTTGTTCAAGTTAATTGGTTTTCCTCAATAGCTCGAAAGGCTATGACCCGATTTGAACAAACAGACTGTATATGGAAAGCTGGATGTGGGTCACATATTTTGAACAACAACAATTTTTTAAGGTTGAAGGTCAAGGTCAAATGGCCAGTTTGAATAACGGGGTCATCTTGTGATTTTCTGAACCCCATAATTCTAGGCCCAAATAATGTTTAGGAGTTATAAAGTGTATAAAAATCTTTGTTCACATCAATGTTGATGGCGCCACCTGTAGTATGTAATACACAGGTCAAAATGTGAAAATCTTGTGACAGCAATACTGTTCACAGTTATCAAGCTAGCCCAATATAACTTTCAAGACTTATAGGAAGTATAAAAATCTAGGTTCTTTTTAATATTGATGGCGCCACATACAATATCATGCAATATAGGGGTCAAAATATGAAAATCTTGTGAACACTGTAACATCTTTATTTGAGGCAGATCTTTACCAAATTTGGTGGGTTTGTGGGGGAGGTCAAAATCTAAGTTTCTAATGATACTGGTGGCACCACCTATAATTTCATTGAAATTATGAGCCAAAATGTGTTTTTCGATATAAAATTCCGTATCTTGAAAAGGAATTGGATTAGATTTGCCAAATTTATAGGATGTATAGATAATGTCCAAAGCTAGAATTGTAGATAATAACACTGACCTTGACGTATTTTTTTGAGGTCACCATGCTTGTAAAGTTGAAAGAGTTGATTTTGTAATGCCAGGGTGTTGCTTGGACTTCAATGTTAATGTCAGCACAGCACCAGGCAGGCCTATAGGCCTCTTGTATAACATAATCTGGCTGCCCTTGATCTTCTGTCCCAAGGTTACTGAGGACATAAAGTTAAGGACCCCCTGATTGTTGTCTTGGCACATGCAACAATATACATTGCAGTAGTTGCACAAGTAATTTATGATTACATGTGGAGTTAAGTGCCATCCGGTGGAGAATTTTTACATTAAATGTCCATAAGCTTTGTATGTTTAGAAGCTACTTCAAGACTCACAACTTTGAAATGAACAGGTGCAATATAGCATTGATGCCAGCAGAACATTAGGCCCATGGGCCTCTTGTTTTATTATGTTATGTGCATTTTTTGCTATTTTACTTCTCCAGAACCATCACTGAGATTAAGCTGAAAGTTTGTAGATATGTTCCTTGTGAAAGGTTCAAATGCGGTTGTTCACAAGGTAAGTCTGCTGTTGATTCCTGATTTTAAATGATTTTTTCAATTCGGGTACTTATAGGTAAATGCACCTTTCCTATGGATTACTATGTAGCTCAATGGGCATTCTGATGCTAATTCACATTTTCGACTTTTTTTTCCCCGAGACCATCATCCAAATTGCCTTCAAACTTGGTAGCAATGTACCTTTGGTGGGTCTCTACCAAGTTTGTTCTAATGGTCATGCTTTAGTGATTTTTGAATTTATGATTTTTTTTTTTTTTTTTTTTTTTGAAATATCTTACATAATATCGTTCTCTGAAGCCTTTCAGCCAATTACTTTGATATCACACAGGAACACTGCGATGGTCACGTAGTTCTTAATTTCATTCACCAGGCGGCGATGCAATTTCTGGCTCACCTGACTTGCTAGTCGGGCTGCACTTTAGGAGGCTAAGTCGTCCATGTTCGAAATATTTTGAAATGTCATATGCACTCAGCTAAACCTCAACACAGGTCTATTCAGTTGCAACCTTGATTTTGTGGAAAGCTAAGGTCAGCTGAGCATGGTCTCTTTATGCAGCCCTCTAGTTTTCTAATTTGACTTCTCCAAAACCTTCATTCAGAATTTGCTGAAAGGCCGCAGTGATGTTCCTTGTGTATTGGCCAAACAGTTTGCTCATTAGATGGTGTTACTACGGAATCCTGATTTTTAATGAATTTTTTTATTTTGGGTACACACCAGTAATTACATACATTCCTGTTGTTCACCATGTAAATCAATAGGCATATAATGCACATTCACATTTTACAGTTCTCCAAAACCGTTAGATTCATTTCATATGTGGTGGCAGTACCCCTCTGGTGGGTCTCGACCACCAAGTGGTCATGCTCCACTGATTTTTGTATATTTTATTTTATTTATCAAATCTTCAAAATCGCCCAGCCAATTGCTTCAAAATTGTATAGGGACACATCTGGGGACCCGTATATCTTAATTGTTTCAGAGGTGGCGCTGCAATTTATTTTTTACGTTTTTTTTTTTTTTTTTTTTTTTTTTTTTGTGCTGAGGTCATTTACGACTTCTCCAAAAACGTCACTCAGATTGTTCTGAAACTTGATGGAAACGTAGCTGGTAGGAGGGGCAAACAAGTTTGTTCACCACGTAATTATACCTGTGATGCCAGATTTTTAATGAATTTTTCAATTCAGGTGGCTTTGCCTTGAATCCAGGCCCCCATGAGGGGCGTGAGGCCCCCGCGGAGTTATGCATCATCTGATAGAGTCAGGCGTGCCCAAGCTAAGGTCTCCTGCTGCTGCAGCAGCTCGTTGGGGTGCTACCTTGGGTAGCACCGCCCTAAATCTGGATGGACTGTTGATGCATAGTCAAGTGGGATGGGGGGACCTTGGTGATCACCCATGTTGTGAACAGTAAGGAGTGGGAAGCCACCAGTGGCGTTGGATCAAGCAAGGGTGATGCCTCTGGCTTCATCACTCCCTAGAGCTACTGCCACAGGCTATTCTAAACGGACACCCAGCTTCGGCTATGCAGGCAGAGACCTTCACCAGAGTGTTGTCAGGGAAGATTGAGGCGATGTTCTTCAATTTTTATGAAAGTCTTGAGAAGGTGGAGTGCTTTGTTTCCTCCAGGAAGCCTGTGGGTGCTGCACCTTTAAGCGCCGCCCCCGTGACACCTTGCCCTGCCTTTGAGAGTGGTGCTGAGTTGTCTTTGGAGGCTGCTGTACCTAAGCCTGCTGTGGCAAGCACAGTGAGTGGGGTTTCCTCTGTAAGGTCCTCTGTAGGGGCATCTTGTGGTCAAGGGCCTTTGATAGTCCTCAGTGGAGAGGGCTCCAGTATTATGGTGAAGCTTGGGGGGGGGTGACATGGCCAACAGCCACTCTACCCAATCATTCCTCATCTGGTGAAGAGTGGTCGTGCTCTTGCTACAAGAGGGAGAAGAAGAAGAGGAGGAGGAGGAGGAGAGTCTGGCACAATTCTTCACGTCTTCTCCAGAAGGCAAGGTAGGGCATCAAGACAGGTATTCTGATGCTTTTACTCTTAACGCTAGGCTTAGAGCTAATATAGACACTTCCATTCCAGAGGACGACATGGTCGGTAACGGAGTTGAGCTCTGAGCTGTATGTCCCATCACAGAGGCAGCTCCATTGGAAATGACTTCTCCAATGTCTGTCTCCTCCCTGATGAAGGTCGATTAGGCAGTGGATATGGCTTTCAGGTGGCCAAGTGGTGGAAGGGAACTGGGCCCTTTGAGGTCAGCCACACATTGATCTCTTCACCAGAAGGGACAACCAACAAGATCCACACCATTGTGCCCCCATTTCTGGAGAAGGCTGCATGGGCAATGGACACTGTGTTGATATCTTTGAAGGGAATGAAGGCGTATGCCTTTCCTCCAATCCTCCTCTTGCCAAAGTTCTTTGCAAGATTCTAGAAGAGCAATGCAAGGTACTTGTACCTGCTGGAGTTGAGTGTGGATCCTCCTCAATCAGTGCCTCTCCTCTCTCAACTGCTCAAGCAACTAAGATCCAACAGGCATTGTTCCAACAGATTACAGATTTTCTCCTAAGTTTGTGTGAGGAAGGGCACCATAAGGACAGGGAAGACACCAAAAATAAATCCCACTTTAATCAATCCTAGCTCAAAATGTATTTGAGTTAGTATAACAAAACATATATGTTCGTAATCGTCATACTCCAAAGAATTTATATGTCCTGTATTTGGGTGTTTGTGATGTTAATTGTTAAATAAACAATTGAAAGTTGACTGCAAAGCACCCACCCCATAAATGTCGGTATAAGTCACTAATTATTTGTGATTAAATCATAATTACACTTGCATTTTCATCCTGACATATTGGCAACAAAAAGCTATCCTGCGATTTTTTTATGTTTGGTTTAGTCTTTCTGTTATCCATTCTCAAAGTTTGACATTTCAATTTTCCCTTTGATTTCCAGGATGTTCGTATTCTTCATTTCATAGAAAAAGAACGAAGCAAAATTTTGAAAATTGCTGAAACGTTTTCTTAGTTCAGTTATTACAGAATCAAAAGCCGTTAACCAGATTAGATTTCGTCCAGCCGTTTTCTTGGAATAACTATTCCTAGGTGGAGTTCTCATCCTATTATCCTTCCTCAGAAAACAAGCTTCAAAGGCCTTTGATGTTGGATCATTTGCCTCTGTAACAATACCGTTTGATTAAGTTGAGCCGATATTTGTACAAAACGGACTAAACATCACCCCTTAACATTTGGTGAGGTTGTCAATCAATTATTGGCCAATAACATGGATAAAGGAGCCTTTGGAGTATGGCAAATAATATTCAGCGATCTGTCAAATGGCGACAGCAACAATCTGGTTTCAAAGCATGAGGTCATGGAGGCAGCCCTTCTGGCCCTGTGACCTCAAGCCTGGCAATGAATGTTGTGTTGCCGTGCTTCAGTAGGGTGGTCTATGGCTGCTCGTGATTAGTGGATGGGTGGTGGGTTTGGTCTTCCACCTGCTAGGCCTACCTTTTCATTCCATTTTTAGCTCTGCTGACCAAAGGTTCAACAGCTTATGTGACCGCTTATGTCTGTCCTCCCGTCTGTAAACTTTTGCACGTTAGATAATGTCCACAGTGTTCAAGTTAGCTCAATATAACTTTCAGGACTTATAGGGTGTATCAAAATCTAGGCTGAGTTTGATATTGGTGGTGCTACCTACATTATTATGTAATTCAGGAGTCAAAATGTGAAAATTTTGTGAACACTTTAGCATCTTTAATTTTTGGCGGATCTTCATCAAATTTATTGGGATTGTTGGGCGGTCAAAGTCTAAGTTGGTAGCAATACTAGTGGCGCCACCTATAACTTGATGGAAATTATGAGCCAAATGTGTTTTAAAATGTAAAATTTCATATTTGGAAAAGTTATTGGATTAGACTTGCCAAATTTATATGATGAATAGACCATGGCCAAAGGAACAAAGTTATATAATATCAGTGACCTTGACTTATTTTTGTGAGGTCATAATGCCTGTAAAGTTGAAAAGTTTTGTAATGTCCGTGTGTAGCTTGGACATCAATGGCAAAGAGAATTGAAGCTCCAAATCAAAATTGGATTTGATAACGTAATACATTAAACTGTACTTGGTGACCTGCTTTTCGGTCACTGTGACCCAGTAATTATGGAGTTTGGCGCATGTCCAAGTTTTTTGTTTTTCCACAATAACTCGAAAAGTTATTACCCGATTTCAACAAACAGACTACATATGGAAAGCTGGATGTTGGGCGCATGTTTTGAACGGTAACGATTTTTAATCACCATTGAAGGTCAAGGTCAAATGGCCAGTTTGAATATTGGGGTCATCTTGTGAATGCTCTGCACCCCAAAATTTTTTAGATAAGCCCATGTAAAGTTTAGGAGTAATAAAGTGTATACAAATCTTTATCGACATCGATGTTAGTGGCGCCACCTATAGTATTATGTCATAAACAGGTAAAAATGTGAAAATCTTGTGACCGCAGTACTGTCCTCAGTTTTCAAGTTAGCCCAATATAACTTTCAGGACTTATAGGGGGTATGAAAATTTGGATTTTTTTTCCGATATTGGTGGCGCCACCTACAATATCATGCTGGGGTCAGAATATGAAAATCTTGTTAACACTCTAGCCTCTTTAATTTGTGGCAGATCTTCACCAAATTTGGTGAGATTGTGTGGGAGGTCAAAGTCTAAGGTGATGATACTCTTGGCGCCACGTATAATTTGATTTGAATTTTCAGCCAAAATGCGTTATAAGATATAGAATTCTATATCTCAAAAAGTAATTGGATTAGACTTGCCAAATGTATAGGATGTATGGACAATATCCAAAGCTTGAAGCATATATAATATCAGTGACAGTGATCTATTTTTACGCGGTCACCATGCCTGTAAAGTTGAAAGATGTGATTTTGTAATGGCAGGGTTTAGCTTAGACTTCAATGGCAATGTCAGCACAGCACCAGGCAGGCCTATGGGCCTCTTCTATTTCATAATCTGGGTGCCCATGATATTCTGCTCCAAGGTCACTGAGGACATAAAGTTAAGGACTCACTCATTGCTGTCTTTGCAACAATATTCATTACAGGAGTTCCACCAATAAGTTCTGATTACATGCGAAGTGCCATCTGGTGGACAATTTGTACATTAAGCTTTATATGTTCAGAAGCCACTTGAGGACTCACAGCTTTGAAATGAACAGGTGCAATAAAGCCACAATGCCAGCAGAGCATTATGCCCATGGACCTCTTGTTAGGGATATAGTGTTTTATTGTATTTAATCCTATCTGCATACTTTATGTTGTTAGCTTGTTAGACTTACCTGTACACTTTACTTAATTAGCTTGTCATTGTTTTGTAGTTATTTTCTCAATGAGTTTCATTTCTCTTTCCAACCCGAGTTTTGTATCGTTATTTTGTATATTTTCTCTTGTATTCACGTTTATGCTTATTGCTATGTATTTATTTGTATGTTTATTTCCTTGTCCTATGGTTTCGATGAAATATTATTATATATATGGGCACTGTTATTTAATGCCTGTCTTTGGTGTGCAGGGCCACTGGGGGAAACTCATCGCGACACCGCCTGTGAAGGGACATTGTCTGACGATTCCCACTCCTCCTGAATATTTTAAGTCTTCTTTAGTTTGAACGCAAAACTAGCAAGACCTCTATAAAGTCAACCAGTAAGGTTGTGATATGTTCCCATGTTTGCATTATTTCCCTGTCCACAAACACACCTCTGGCATGCCACCTGATTTCGTGGTGCCATCGTGATACCCCTCATGTTTTGCCATGGGCCATTGCTACCTGTAGCCACGTGACGTGACAGACTGTTAAGTGTGATTGACGGGTGGCATTGTTCCACGAGCAGAAAACCAAAAGAGTGGCACATGGACGTTCAGATGGCCACATGACTCTTGTGTTTGTTGCGTTTTTCTCACATTTCTACTTTAGTAACGACCTTGAAATTTTGCCAACTTATAGAAAGAACATTTATCTTGTAAAAACCGTTGAAATCTCAAAATCGCCCATGTAAAGGTTTTTGGTGTGTTGCCTGTCCTTAATACTTTTTTTTTTTGGGGGGGGGGGGTCATATTTTGGCAAAATATTAATCTGTGAAACTGCTCAGCCAATTGCTTAGAAATTGCATGGGACACTTTTGGGGACCCTCAAACCTTAATTACTTTAGCAGGTGGCGCTGCACTTTTTTCTATTTTTTACTTTGTGTGTGTTCCCCATTTTTGAAATCTGCTACAACACTTTCACTCAGATGTTCTGTAACTTGGTGCAAATGTAGCTGGTGGGAGGATTACTCAACGTGGTCACTAGGTGGTGATACTCTGGAACCCTGATTTTTAATGAATTTTTAATTTGCGTTCCTGTCAATTAATGCAAGCATTTCTATTGATTATCATGATAGTCAATTGAGATTGCAATGGAAACTTTTTACTTCGAGTGGGAATATTATGGGTTGGGTGTCAAGGTCAGCTGAGGAAGGGCTGTTCACATAGCTCTCTTGTTTCCATTTTTGTACAAATTTTTGTTTCTTTTCACTGTTGTTGACTTCTGCAAAAACATCACTCGGATTGTTCTCAAACTTGGAAAATGTAGTTTGTGGGAGGGTTAAACAAAGTTGTTCAGCAGGTGGTGATACTCTGATTCCCTTATGAACTTTTCAATTCAGGTACCTGTCGCATACCTGTTGATTGCTATGCAAGCCTATGGGAATTGCATGGAAAGTTGCATATTCTACTTCTTCAAAAGCGTCAACCAGATTCACTTCAAACTTGATGGTGATGTACGTCAGGTAGGTGTCTAGCAAGTTTGTTCAAATGGTTATGCTCTAATGGTTTAGGAATTTTCATGTGTTTTATATTTACTTTTTTTATTAATTTATTCACTTATTTACAAGTTTTTGCAAAGTCCTGAAAAATATGTGCAACCTCTCGGCTAGTTGCTTCAACATGGCATGGGGGCACTTCTGGGAACCCTTAATTTGTGCAAGAGGTTTTGCTGAAATATTTGCAAGTTGCTTTTACAAATTTTTGCATGTTACCACTATTTTTGACTTCTGTAAAAGTTTTACTCAGATTGTTCTGAAAATTGGTGGAAATGTAGTTTGTGGCTGGATTAAACAAAACTGTTGACTAGGTGGTGATACTCTGGATCTCTGATTCTTAATGAATCTTTAAATTCTTTTACTTGTCAGATAATGCATTCCTTCTTTTTGATTGCTATGTTAAGTCACTGGGGATTGCAAGGGTAATTCACATTTATAACTTTCTTCCCAAACTGGGTGCCCGATTCACTTCAAACATGTTAGGAATGTACCTATGGTTAGTCTTTTATCTGTTTCTACAGGTATTTTTGCTTGTGATTTTTAGATTTTTTTTTTTCATTTTGTTCAGCTTTTGGTAAAATCTGCTAGGCCAGTTGCTTTGAAATTGAATAGAGACACGTCTGGGGACCTGTGTACCGTAATTGGGTAACAGGTGACATTAAAATGACGATTCTGAGGTTTTTTCTTGTTGATTCTTTAAGACCTTTTCTGCAGTGTGCTTTTCTTTACTACTTCCGAACGGGTTGTTGGATCCTGTTCAAACTTCTTGTGACTGTAGTTGGACTTGATCTCCACCAGGCGATATGTACATGTTAGCCACAGTGATGGTCCTACACAAGGTGACCTTGTTATCATTCTGAAATTTACAGGACCTTTTCAGTCTCTGTATATAAGGTCAACTGAGCACACCAATGTTAGAGTCCTCTCACAGGAACACTCTGGGAGACACACCATTGGCTAAGTAAGTGTATTTTTTCTCCACTTTTTGATATATAACATGAGTTGCTTTTTTATTTGTAGCTCAGCTTACTTGTCAATCAGCTGCGCTTATGAGATGGTTAGCCGTCCATTGTCCCTCTGTCATCATTGTCAATTTACAAGTCACATTTTTAGCTCTTGCCAATTGCTTTAAAATTGCACAAGAACACTTCTGGGGACCCCTTGCCATAATTTGTTCAACAGGTGGTGCTGTAACTTTTTTCCTTTTTAGCTAAACTAACTTGTTGATCAGATGAGCCTTTATGGTGGTTTGTCATCTGTTCATGTGTCTGTTACCTAGCTTCAATTTTGATAACTTTTCCAAAACCATTGACCAGATTGACTTCACGCTTGGTGGGAATGTGCCTTGGATGAGTTCAGCAAGTAGTGCTTTTTTTCTATTTTAAAATGAATTTTTCGGTGTTTGCTATTTTTAACATCATCTCCAAAAGCGTTCCTCAGATTATGTTGAAATTAAGTGGAAATGTTCCTTGTGGAAAGGTCACATATGGCTCTTCATTAGGCGGCAACACTAAGAATCGTGTTAACGCATGCATTCAGATTGATAACTATGTAAGTGAATGGAGTTTGTTATATGCGTGATTTATATTTCCTCCATATTCTCCAAAACCAATTATCGATTCACTGGGAAGTTCCTTTGGTAGGTCTGTCCCAAATCAATTCAAATGGTTGGGCTCCGGTGGTTTTTGAATTTTTCAATTGATTTTAAATTAGAATTCTTTTCATTTTTCTGCTGACATAGCAAATTTCACATATTGGCTTATATCTCAATAGTAGTATCTTATAATAGGAAAATACTCCTGAGTTTTCTATGGAGTTGTTTCATGCTGACCTCAAGTGACCTTGAAAAGTAAAACTGGCAATTTTGCTTATATCTTAGTGATGGTGGATGCTGTCTCCTTTCATTTACAAATGATGATTCTACAACCGTGTGAGTGAAAGTTGTGATCTTGCAAACAGTGATGATGTTGCCACAGCAAGACTTTGGTATTATTATAAAGATTACAGGATCATTTCAGTCTGTGAATGCAAGGTCAACTGAATACAGAACTGTCACTATCCTCTACGTTAGTTGCCCAAAACATCTGGCAGGATTCGAAACAAATACCAAGTGAATGGAACATAATTTGTACTCATCTATAAAAGAAGAAGAGGACGAAAGTTTTTACTGCAATGATGGATTGACAAGGTTGCATGTTAAGGCACAAATCATTTTGAAAATTATATAATAAAAACAAATGAATATATACATATATTATTTTCAAAGAGGTGCTGATATGTGTAGTTAATTAATTTTGATTATATTAGATTCATATTCATAAATTGTATACTTGACCCTATACAGGGCTTGAAAGTTTTGTACAGTTTCTGTATCATGCATTCTGTCTGTATACACTGAGGCATCTGTTTTCAATTTGCAGGAGCTGGACTATACCAATGAGTACAAAGTCATTTATGACATTGTCAGCTACAAAACATTTGGTGTCAACACAACCCCAAAAAGCATCTGTGAGGAATTTAAACTCTTGCTGTCAAATGAAGGAGTGGTGTTGAGCATGAAAAGCATGTATTGTTGGAGCCTTAAAGTTCCATGGAAGAGAAGATGGACAGCTACTCACCAATCATAATGAGTTAGGGATTTTCCTTGAACTTTATATATATATAATGGAGGAAGAAGGTAAAGAAGATGGCCCCTAGTTTGCCAAAAAACTCCTCATTTGAGTAATTTTGTAAGTGCCTTTCAGGGATAGAGTCAGATTGTAGCTGAGCAAAGCATTTTTTCCCATTCTTTTCTTTGTGTCAAATTTCGAGTTCCAGTAGCACCATCACCTTCTCTGATAACTTTTTCTAGGAAAATTTGCCGGTTAGCTTGAATGGACAACCTATTAGAAGACCTTTGGATTCCTTTGCGCACTTCAGCTATACTCCTATGTATCTCCCTGGACTGTATTTGTACAATGCAGATCTTGGGATATTCTCAGGTGTTATAGAGATTTTGCATGCCTGAAGACTAGCACTATGGTCTGGAGACACAGACTGAGGTCTGCATTCACTCCCATAGGAGTCCAGAACCATCTTGTTGGGTTCGGAGTCAGAACCAGTGGTCTTGACAGAGAGCCAATCCATCCCCCTCATTCCCATATTTCAGACTCTAAAGTTGTTTTTAACCATATTGGACTCAGCTTGGATGATAATGTGTTTATTGGTTGCTCATACCATTTGTATTGTAATAAATACTGATGCCAAACCAAGCTCTATTTCAGACTCTAAAGTTGTTTTTACCTATATGGGACTCACCTTGTGACGATAAGGTGTTTATTTGTTGCTCATACCCTTTGTATTGTAGTAAATCCTGGTGCCAAATGAAAAGTCTTCAGTCACTGCTAGCTTCTTAAAGCACCTGGGTGACTTCAACAATCTGATCATGTTCAGATTGTAACAGGCAAGTTTTCTTGTGTTCAACATAGAGTTGATATTGAAAGCAATTGGTTTGCTTCCAATTCTACAAGTTTAATTCAGAATGAGAATTTTTTATTTTTACTATTTGGTTCTAATCTGTAGACTGCTTGTTTGAGTACATACAGATATAAACATATCTATCATGTTATATTTGGAAATAACTTTTGAAAATCCACAAATTATGTGTTGTGAATGTTGCCAATGTCAAAAGCAAGACACATGTTGGTGGTGTGGGGAATGTAAGTGGAAATCCTTTCTCGTTTGCGAGGTATTCTGTCAAAACAAGTCACATTTTGAATGTGAATACCTTAGCATGGGAATTTCCAGCATAGTTGCATCATTTTTTTTGACGAACGAGTCACTCTTTTTAACATTTAAACCAGTTTTGCAGAAGTGTCATGATTCATCAAGTAAAAGTATAAGTGGCAGACATGAATGCTCCAGTCATTTTAGTAATCTGTATACATTGCAGTGCTGTAGTTCAGTTTGTGGAGTAGCAACCGTCATAGGGATTAGACTCTGTACATTGAATAGACATCTCTTTGAAAAACTTTAGAAGTGCCAGTGGGTCAGACCCAGATTTACGAAAAATAGAGTACCTGTCGACAATCTCACCATAATCGGACTACCTACAATTTGTCATTATTGAATGGATAATGAAGGGTTGTGTCAAAATCACAGCAATTTGTTTGGGTAAATGAGCTGCTTGGAATGAAGAAAGTGCTCCACGTTGCCAGTTGCATTTTTGTTCTGATTGAAAAGGTAAGTTACAAATGAAGATGAAGAATAAAACAGTGCCACTTTTTAAGTAAGAATAATAATGACATAGAAAGTATGAAAGTTGCAACAGAAAAAGCTGAACAAGGTAACCAGCAAAGGGGTGCCCCAATTCACCTGCCATGCTGTTGATAGATGTATTTCTGTTCAACCATCATGTGATAGAAAGATATCAAATTCCTTTTCAGCTGTTGTCACAGATAAAAATATGACAATGCAAATACGTAATGGGATTGAAAAACTGTTGAAAGATACCATGGGTTTCTTTCAAGAAAAAAGAATCAAAACTGTGTATTGATTTCATCGTGGTCAATGAAAAAAAAAACATATCGGTACATTGCATGTTCTGCAGAAGGCAAAAATGACATGCATTCAATGGCCCAAGTACAAAAGTTTCGCTACAATGTGAAGAGAGAGGCTGGGCTGGCTGCAAGATTAATAGATGTTGCTGACAGGAAGATTGACTCACAATCAGTGAATGAAGAGAATGAAATGTAATATCCTTGCAATTATTAGTGAAGGTAAAGAATGTTAATCAAGTGACACGATAGATGCATCAGATTCTTATAAATAGGTAAAGTCAGTTCTGGAAAACAATGACTGTAAACCATTTATATCAGCAGCAAAAGTCTGTATGAAAAGTCCCAGCTAAGAAAGGTGAATCAATGGTTGCAAACAGTGCATATCTACATTGAAAGGTTGCATGCAAAGATCTCTGTAAGAAGTTTTGTGAAGATTTGTCAAAAAAGTACTTTTGAAGAAAGTAAGATCTTTCCTAAAGTGTGAAGATAACAAAAATATAAAGGTTTTCAATATTGTGGTTGTTGATACAAATATATGTGACGGTTTTCAATATTGTGGTTTTTGATATAAATATATGTGACATAGCGGACTCCGTGTTGTGCCTTTCATGGAAAAAATGCTGCTAAAAACAACCTGTTATCATAACCCCAAATCCCGAGGTGCCAGTTGAATTCCTCTTGACAGGTGATAACAAGACTTATCGCAGCTTTGAACATCTAGATGAATATAACAGCTTTGAGCAGTAACGAATGTGCAAAATGGCTGCCACAAAAGCTACGCATGGGATATTTGAAGGGCTACATCGGGAACAAGTTTCAAAATCTGGTAAAAGGAAAGCCAAGCATCGTTTGCGAAAATCATAGGTCCAAACTGATTTTCTGATGTGTTTTACATGGGTCAAATAGCATTGGAATATAATGCACAAGGAAATGATGATTTGAATGCTCGAGAGAAAATAAAACATTTATAAATAGTGCTGATTGTACCACAAAGTGGTTGGACAGACAGAAAAGAATGCATGGGCATGGGTGTGTGAAGTTCCAGTTGGTGATGGGATATAAAGGTATGTAGATAAGAATCCATTCAACATATGTTAGGATATGGAATGAGACCATGATATGGTATTTCCTGCATATTATGAAGATACACTGAGAGTTTCAGTAGCTGAAAGTGCACACCTGGAAAAACACACAGGTTTGATGAAAGATATTCTATGAGAGATTTTATGCAAACAGGGAAGTTTACACTCGCGATTGCAGTTACAAAATGTGCATTGAAGTCTAATCATTGTAAAACTGAGTGTGATGTCCTTGTTCGCTATGTGAAAACTTCAGACCAGAAATGCAGCAATATTCATTTCAACTTGGTTTCTCATTAACAATGCTCACATTGTAAGTCAGAGAATAGCTTCTGTTGGTACAGCATTCCATTAGAGTCAAAGGAATTTGTCAAGCTTGTTACCAACAGCTGGATATAGTTGTAATTGGCTTTTTATCTTTCAGATTTTAACGCAGCAGTTGTTTCAGTTCCAGGTTTTCTCCATCACTGTGGCCAGCCATTGTCACAGAGATGGCTGGCACACTGATGCAGGCATTTTTACATCATCAACACTGCCATTTTTGGCATTTTCAATCTTTCTGCAGAATCACATCATCTGTTTACTTATGTTATGACACCATCTCAATAACGAAACTCTAATTTTGTTTTAAAAAAATCTTTTCATTTTTGCAAGATTTTTTTGTTACTTGGCTATCTATACAGCCATATTGGGCTTGGCCTTCTTTTAATCTTCCTCATGTTCGCCTTATTTATCCACCTTTGTCATGTAACCATTATGTTGTCAGTACTCTAGTCTGATGCCTTTTCTTTCTTTATTTTTTATTGTGGTAACAATACTTTAACTCGACCCTTTTGTTTTAGTTTTGTTTTCATGACACCTTACGGTATCAATACTATAATTTCATATTTTAATTTATATTTTTTAAGAAAACTTGTTTTTCAAATTTTTTCATTAAATTTGCAGATAACCTGTATTATCAGTTTAGTCTTTTTTACAGATAGTACCTTTAATCATATTTTTAAAATACCTTTTTTATAGTTTGTGATATGATCCCCCATGGGGCACACTGAACAAGCTTTATACTTATTTATTATAAAGCTTGGCAAAGAGAATCATGACTACATACAGACCTATTTGTGAAAGTGTTATGTCAAGAAGGGGATCATGACTGAGGCAACTTTCAAACTAAAGTTCATCTGATATTGTCAGATATATGTAAATGTATGAAGAAACGTAATTAATCAACAGGCAGCCAGAGGAGATTCTTAAATGTGCTCCCATACCAAAATGTTTAGTTTGTAGCTGACTGCTGCTTAGCTGTTGCTCAATAGGCGCTTAGTAGTGACTGCTTAGCAGCAGGATTTTGTTGCTGCTCATCCTAGCGGTAGCTAAGTGGCTAGAATTTTGTTTTTGACCAACCTAGCGCCAGCTTAGTGGCAAGGACTTTGTTTCTGATCGAACTAGCGACGGCATGGCGAGAGGGACTTTGTTCCTGACCAACCTAGCTGCAGCTTAGCAAGAAGAATTTTGTTTCTGACCAAACTAGGGGCAACTTAACGAGGAATTTGTAGTTCTCTGGCTTTAACAAACATGAATTCTTTAAATGTTGAGATTAACAAACATTTGCAATGCAGTCTATATTCTCATAATATGTATAGTTATGAAATTTGAAATTTTTATTTATAATTCATCTGAAAGTATCAATTTAGATTTTTAAACAGTTATTATCATTATTTTTATATCTTGGCCAAAAGTAATGACAAATAATTGTTAAACATCTTTAAAGGGGACCAGTAGAATACAATATTTTAAGTCAAACTTTGAATTAAATCAGAATTTGAAATGACATCATTGCCTTCCATTTGACTCACTCTAAAGTCAATCAGTAACAACAGTGATGATATAAAACCATTTTATGGGAAATATGTAAAGTTAGATAAACATAGAATTGAAAGATAATGAGCAGTTAAGTAGCTCTAGCTTGGTAGTGAGTAAAGAAGACCAACCAATGCAATATTACATAGCGGCAGCTTAGCAGCAAACTAGCAATTGGGAGCATCCAGCTGCAGCTTAGCAGAGGACCAGCCAATGGGATTTCTTCCTTACCTGGCATAAAACCTACCAAAATGGGCATCCAGTGACATCTTAGCTGCAGACTAGCCGGAACTTAACGTAGACCAGTGGCCCCTCATAGTGACTTGATTGTCCACCAATCAGATATCTTTTTTCCTGCTACTTAATTGCAAAGTAATTTGCATGGTAAATTGTTAAGCAGCCGCTACTTTGCGGATTAATAGCCCCTAAGGAGATGGACTACTTATTAACAAGGCCTTTGTCATAAGGGCTTGGTTAATGAAGACCTCTTTGTCTAAATCATAAAAGGAAGGAATGACTAAAAGTATATATAGGCGTACAATTATGTATTTTAGTATGATACAAAGAAAAAGGTGAAAGTATATGGATTAAGCTACTGTTATATATACATATATCGTAAAATATAATATGCAAGTTTCAATTTGTTACGAATATATTTGTGTTTTTATTTTCAATATCAATGTATATATGCATGCAGTATATTCCTACCAACAAGGTTCGATCCTGCTCCTGCGAATCTGATAGACCTCAAACTGGACCCCACAAATTTGATGCATACATAGTAATCTTTTCTTTATAACTCTACCTGCAATGCACAAAATAGGTGTCCAAATTTCAGTTTCGTTACATTGTAATCTTGCAATTGCCTGAGGCACATACAGTGAGGAATATGGTGTATAGATTATCCTGTGTGTGCATATGGATACTTACATGCACATATGCAGTAGTCCCTGTGTGAAACCTTTCGTTTTCACTGTGCAACTTGTGCATGTTATTATATCAACAATTTGGTCCAAATGGCTTGTCATTGAGGAACATAATGTGCAAATACAGAGAGCAGTTATTTTACCGTAAGTATTGTATTTGTGTCATTTCGTCCAGAACCACATCGTGGTAGTCATAACAATATTCCAAAGTCCGAACTCTTTATACTCTTTAAGCTTTTCTGTCACTGTCTAACCTATATAAATATGGAAGTTCTATTGTTCATATTGCACACATTCTTCCGTAGAATTTTGAAATAGGCTGTATTAGCCCAAACATATTAAAGGGTCTTCAGTGGGTAAATAATTAAGAAGTTTTGGAGCGTGTACCTGTGCATGTCTCTTGGAGTAGCAGCTCCTTGTCTAAGATAAATGTTCAGCAAAGACACTCCTGCATAACTATGAAAAATATATGAACGTGTCAAATGATGCATTAGCTAAATAAGTGAAGCTTTGCTCATAAATGCAGAGCTTCAATATAAATTAAAAATACCTGTCAAACTGAACATTATTACTGAATTTGTATAGTACAATCTCAGATAAGAATAATTTCACTTACCCCTGAACCAGTATGTACTTTTTCTACCTGGATAGCTTACCTTAGTTAAACCACCTGCCAGTGTATAACTAAAGTGGAAACAAACTTGGGGCATTATGTTCAGTCCCAGGGATTATAAAATAAACAGTTACAGCTAGACTACCTGTACAAACCGAGGAAAATCTTGACAAATACTGCAACAATGGACATCCTGCACCAGGAATGCAAAACAAATCCCATGATGACACTTACTCTTCAATTTGAAAATCTCCAAACAATAAACAATAAAGCTCTATTTCGCTGGCAACCCTGAGTTTATGTTTACATGTAATGGGTCAAGTTTGTGTCAATTAATTAATGTGTACATAGGTATGTCAAAAAAGAGTGAAAGTCATTAGCTTTTAAGTCAAGAAAATAGAATCAAAATATTCTTGTATGACTATTTTGGAAGCAAAATAGGATAAAAACCATTTCATTTGACCTAATCTTTGTTACAAAAGATTCAATCACAGAGTATTATTGTAAATTACAGTCTATTGTTATAAGTTGCTAAATATTATTATAAACCACTGAATGATGAGCTGCACATAGAGGTCTCTTTAGATCTATGTGCAGAACAATGAACTTAAGTGCAAGACAGCAAATTTATTATTGAGACATAATAGGAGCTAAAATTGCCAGTTTATAGGGCTTGAAACAATGTCTAATTCAAAACCTACTTTTATGGTCACCAGAGCTACAAAGTGAAAACTGTGAATATTTCAGGAATGTTTATGTTGTAGTAAATATAAATACATATCAATGTAAAAGGTCCATGGTTGGCCCACTGATAACAAATGCACCTTCCAACTCCACAACAAGGATTTGATTCTCCCCAGGGTCATCATGTGAAGAGTTTCCTATCTCTCAGACCATGCATGGTGGGTTTCTTCTAGTCCTCCTGTTTTCTCCACCAAGAAAAAATAGGAGGTATACAGAAACATCTGTGCCATGAAGAACGATTAGTGTAAGTTTGGCCTGTTTTCCAATCCATGTGAGAACAAGTTAGTGTACTGGTATACTTTTATATACACATCAATGAAACATTACAAGTATATTACAAAATGATACCTGTTATGAAAGACCACTGCTAGGGAGGCTAAATATGTGGTGTTATGAAACAGTGGCCCGTCATGAAAGGTACAAAAAGAAAAGTGCTGAATAAAGTAAGTTAAATGGCCACTGGTTTGTCATCAGGGTGGTGTTTTTGGAAAGGACAACCATATAGACAAAAAGTTTAGAAATGAAACAGTGGCAGGACGATGTATGATACTTGTTGCAGAATTTATGGAAGAGAGGGAAAATGCATTGTACTTATCACATATATTTTAACAATGTATCTTAATCCCATTAATACCATTTTTTCAAATGCAGAAAATCGAGTTTTCGGGATTTCTTATAAGATAATGAATTTGACATATTTCTTAAGGTCAGAAGTTGCATAAGGAATGCAAGCCACTTTGAAACCATGAATTAAGTGCAATTTAGCAATTGTGACAGAAGGGTATTAGTCCCACGGGCCATTTATGCGATGAAAAGTGTGATGGAATGTAAAAATTGGACAGTGATGTAATATATGTATAATATGTTCGAGTAACAATCAAATGAAGATTTTGCTTTGTCTACATAAAAGTCCTGTGAAGTAGGTATGTGTTCTCTTGTATATTTTGTACATTGTAGTATCAAGTTTTTTAATATAAAAGAATTTACACACATTTTTCTTTTTTTCCGTCATATGATTGACTATGTGCCATATTCCACGGAATCAAGCAAGTTTATCACTTACGTTCACAAAATCAAGTAAAGCTACCAATTTTGTCCACAAAATCACTTAAGCCTACAAATTTTGTTCATAAAATCCTGTACGTTTGCTGATTCTGTCCACGAAATTGAAAATAAAACTTGGACAACACATTGAAGGGCGCTGAAAGAAGCACAGAAACAAGGACTGGATGAATCAATAGAACTAAATGTGAGTGACAAAAACAAGAAACAAACCAAAGGAGAAGGTGGGAAAGGTAAAGAAGCTGACTCTACAAACTTAGAGAGTCAAATTATCAGCATTTTGAAAACTATGCCTCCTGCCATAACTGGCATGGTTGTCACAGCGGTAGCAAATATGGTATTATCACGCCTCTTTGGGGCGCGATAGACAGAATTTCCTTGATTACACCCGACAGATGCAAACACTAGGTTCTGTTACTCCTCTGAGTCCTCATTGAATCTGCTCTGCTTTTTGAAAACTCGAAGCGATACCACCATGTCTCATTCTAGCATGATTTTGCCACCTTAGAGGTGTGGTGAGCTGAATTCCATAGGTATCATAGGCCCCTGCTACATCTACAAACCATGGCAGATGCAGTGCATTACAGTGACTGCGTAAGTTAGGAACCCTGACGATACATACGGGACACTCCTCAGGCCTTTCAAAGGGTTTAGCCTCTCTCACCACGGGGTTGGACCTGCCTTCAATGATGCATGAGGGAGCATTCTGATGCCTTCACTTCCGGCATAGGTGAGCATGCCTATTCTTTGCCTGGCTGCGACCAGCAACAAAGCCTCTTTCTGACTGGGCACCAGGAGAACTAACTGTTTGCGACAGATCTGGACGTGCTCTCTGATCTAATTCAGGTAGGCAGGCCCCCAAGGATTGGCTGGTTTCTTCGAGTGGAGTTTCCTGGGCATGCAGGGGGCATGATGGACCTGTGGCCTGTGGGGGATAGAACTCATTCTGTTCTCCAGGTGAATTATAACTGCCCGAAGGTGCCTCAGGAAAGGACAGGGAATACTGATCACTGGTTGCAGGCCCAAGGAATGATGCAATCACTTCCCTTTTAGGAGCTAGTTCAGCAGTTGGTTCCCCCTCCAATGCTGCTATTTGCCTTGATATTCTCTCTGAGAAATCCTCATCTTCCTGACCACAAGCTATTGGAGTTGGGAATCTATAGGGCACATCAGCTGTACCCGAACCCATGTCAAACCCTGGCCGTCTAATACGCTGGGGATAGAAAGGAGTTGGAGCTTCCAATAAAGCTTGATCTCTTCTCTGTTTTTCTTCCCTTGATAAGACCACTGTCAGGCCAGGCTCCACAATCACATAAATGACATGGTCTGGTGCCCCCATGATATAGTACTGGTTGTATGCTACTGCATGCCTGACCCTGAAACAGACAAAGAAGTATGGTAAATACTTGGCCCTATTACAGCCTATATACATAGATTTTAACACACATACATCCTAATCCATGAATCGAGGTGGTAAATTGGTTTTACGCCCCCCCCCCTCTAGTAACCACTGACACTGGTTTAAGAGATTTCCTACTCCTGCCTCTATGTACTTTAGCAGTAGCAGTGGCCATATCCTCATTGGGTTTGGTAGGAGGGTTGCTATGAACTCCCTTACTCCCCTTATTCAGGCCAACTGAATCGACTTCTGATTCTACAATTCTAGGGTTTGATTTGTTACTCTCCCCCTCATGAGTTCCAGCCTCTGTTGATCCTGTTGGATTGTCAATGCCTGCTTGACCCCCTGCATCGAGTTAGGATCAGCTTGCTTGGCACCATCACCTGAGACATCGGAGATTATCTCACTCCCTTCTCTTTCCTCACAAGCTGGTGACATGGCTACCAAACCTCATGCTTGGTCATTCCTCAAGACCCGGTTTCAGACCCTTGACACCCATGCAGGGATCTGAGAACTCAAGTAGGGTTTAAGTCTCTCACTTTGTACCATTTTGGCACCTTTGTGATTCTGTTTCTTATACAGTACTGGGGACAGTTTGGCAGTCACTACCTGAGGCCCAGTCCAAAGAGGTTGAAACTTGGGACTTCGTCCCTGTACCTTAGCAAAATCTCTGACATATATTAGATCACCCACCTTCAAAGTGTTGTCACACTTTCGGAGGTTATGGCTCTGTTTCTGGGCTAACTGTGACTCTGATAGGTTCTGGCATGCCACCTCCTGAGCCACAAATAGACCCTCCCCCAACTTGGATACAAACTCTGAGTATGAATGGGGGTCACCATCCCCCTGTTTTCCCAGAATCTCCAAGTCAGAGGGCCACATGACCTCACGTCCAAGCATTAACCTATTAGGGGTAAAACCCGTAGTGGTATGGGGGGTACTCCTAAAGGCACTTAAAAGTAATGGGAGGTGCTCATCCCAGTCCCTCTGGTTTTGCTGTATGGAACACCTAATCATTTGCAAAAGGATTTGGTTGAATCATTCAACCAGACCATTGGAGGCCGGATGGTAGGGGGTTGTACGGGTCTTTGTAACCTGGAAAAGCTCACACACTTGTTTGAATAATGCACTCTCAAAATTTCTTCCGTGATCTGTGTGGATTTCCAGGCTGGCTCCAAACTGAGCCAAGAACTCTTACACGAGTTTGCGTGCAACAGTTTCAGCGGTCTGCTCAGGGAGTGGGTAGCATTCCACCCATTTTGAAAACTGGTCCATAAGCACATAGTAGGTGCTTATTATTTGCTTCTGTTTCCGGCAATGGACCCAACACGTCCAATTGTATCTTGTCCATTGGAGCTCCCACTTGATACTTCTGCAGTGGAGACTTCCTATTCCTGGGCATTTTCTTTCTGTAGCCACATTTGCTGCAAGCCTTTACATAGTCGTGGGCATCTGGTGTTAATTGGCACCAATAATAATGCTGCTTAATTGCTGAACTGTTCATGTGCATCCTGGATGCCCTGCGCTAGGGCAGTCGTGGCAAGCTGCCAGGACCTGAGGCTTCAGGGACTCTGGGACTACTAGTCAACGCCACCTGCTCCCAGTGTCAGCATCTTCTCAATTGTAATACAAGACTCCCTCCACTTGAATAATCTGCAACCACAGAGGCCAGTAGTGTCTTACAGCAGGGTTTTGACCAATCATGTCTTGTCTGGCAGGAAGACCTTTCTCTGTCCATTGATATAACTGTTTAAGTATGGGGTTCCTTAGCTGCTCCTCACTAAGTTGTGATGGCTCTTTGGTTAACAGCCAATTTGACGGTGCATGCACTGCTTCTGTGGATGTGTTACCTGACTCTGATTGGTCTACTTCTACATTCTTGACAGCAAGAGGGACTACATCATCTACGTCTTCGTGAAATCTACTCCAAGAAGAATGCAGCTTCTGACAGAAACTACATTCCCCACAGGGAAGAGTCTCAAGGTCCTGTCCAGCTCAATAACAGTCACACACCTGCTGATGACATTCCTTGCGACTCATCCCATCAGCGTTCCCGTGCTTCTTTCCAGTCTGGTGCAGAATGGTGAACTGGTATTGACTTAGTTTTTCCAACCAGTGAGCTAGCTGGCTTTCAGGAGCCTTAAAAGCAAAGAGCCATGTCAAGCTATTGTGATCTAGTCTTAGCAGGTAATGCTGACCAAGGAGATAGTTGCGAAATTGTCTGGTGAATTTCACCACTGCCAGGAGTTCCTTTCTCATGATACAGTAACGCTGTTGTATGGGATCGAGCCTGACACTTGCATATGCAATGCCTATCTCTTCCCCTTGTTGCACCTGCAAAAGTACAGCCCCAACACTCCCAGAAATGCTTCCAGCTCTTGTACTGAGGTGGGGACTTGCCACTTATCTATTTCCTCCACCAGGGCAGGATTAGCTTCCATTGTAATCCTAGAAGGACCAATTCCATAGCACACTGAAAGGTACTCAGAGATCCACAGAGTCCAAATGGCATCCGTGTGAACTGAAAAAGGCCATGCCGTGTAATGAAGGAGGCTTCTGCTGGTCCTCTTTAAAAACAGGAAGTTGCAAGTACCCACTTTTTAGGTCCAATGTGGATAGATATATTGACCTACTTAAAGTGTCTAAGCAGTCTTCAATGTTGGGTAGGGGGTACGCGTCTTTGGTCATGACTGCATTGTTTTCTGTAGTCCACACACCAGCAAACCACTACCTGTGTCTATTTTGTGTTGAACTCCCTCAAAATAGCCAAGGTCAGCATCATTTCTGGCAAAGACATCTTGATACTCATTACGCATAGCAGCCACCTGTGATTTTTCCTTATCACTAAGGTTCTCCACAGATGAAGCATAAAGAGCCTCTAGGTGTGGGGGCACAGAGGGCAAGTGATCAGTCCTTACCTCCCTGACCTCCTTGGAATCACTATCTTCAGCATTATCTGTACCGACCCCTCTCCACGTCATTTGCTCATCTTCAGACTCAGAGGGCACATGTGCCGGGTCAATCTCCACTAGCTGACCAACACATACACCTCTTTTCATGATCACTTCGACTGGGGATGGGTTAAGTATCTTAACAGGGACTTCATCTGCCATCTTAACCAACACTGATGCCACCATTACATTCTCTAACTCAGCCGGTTCTAGGACAGCTAGCATACCATTGGAGGGATTAAGAACTGTACCCATTACCACACATTCACTGAGGGGAGGAAGACTGGCTTTCTCTACAAGTGTGACACCAGCCACACAGTAATCACTTCAGCTGTAGCAATCCTAGATGGCACAAGCTGCCCAGCTACCCATAAGCTCCCACGAGCTTGGATGACAGCATCCACTGCTCCTAAGAAATCAAGGCCCAGAAGGACTTCATCCTTCATTGGGGCAATGGACACATCCCATTGTTTAACTTCTGAGCCAATACCAATCTTTACTTGAAGGCCTTTCCGTCCAGTAATGTCACATGAATTCTTACCAAAACCTTTCAATCTAACTTTCTCGGTTGGGATACTAGAGACAAGTACCCTTTTACTCAACTGCTCAACGAATTTGTCGGATAGTATAGTCACCTCAGTCCCAGTATCAACTACAGCATCAGTGGACACTCCTTCAATCACAATGGAGGCCTTCAGAGGTAACCCCTTCTTGGTTTAGTCTTCACCTCAACAGATTCAATATCTTCTAATTCTGGGCCCGCATTGTCGGGGGTGAAGGTCAGGCTCTCTAACTTGACCCCTGTTCGTTTTCCTCCTGTTCAGTCCACAGTTTTGGGCATTCACGCTTGAAATGGGAGTGTGAGCCACAATTAAAGCAACCCTGCGGGCTGGGAGACCGTGCTCGTTCAAAAGGTGGACTGGGCGAGCCTCTTCCACTCCAGTCATCTGGCCTCTTTGTTTCCCCTTGACTAGAGTGGGACACCCCCTGTTTATCAGACTCAAATTCTTTAAAAACCCTTTAAATTACTTCCAGCAAATCCTTCATCCCAACCTCTGACCCTGACTTCACCTTTAAGCTAGACTTGGACTGCTGTTCGGACTCTACACGTTGAGCTCTTGGTTGGGTTTCACTGTCACTGTCTTCTGAATTGTCCGCCCCCTGCACCCTGCGATTATGCGGGCGAAAGCCATCTTCCCTTAACCACCCTAAGGTGGCCCGATAATTATGTTGGTATGCCTCGACTCGTTCTACTGACTCATGAAGGGTTTTCGGAGTGGTGTTCAATACTTCATATCCAACTTTCTGGTTTTTGTATCCCATCAAGAATGCTTCTGCTACAAATTCCTCCTGGCTTTCTCTATCAGCTGTGGGATAACCCTCAGCTACCAACTTCTGCACTACTTCAGCGAACTCGTCCGCTGACTGTTCTTTGGACTGCTGCAATTCATGGAGTTTTCTCCTTATGGTGCTTGGGGGGTCTTTCATCCGAATTGCTGGTTCATCTCCCGGACACAACTGGTAAAATCATCCCTAACATGACGTGGTAAAGTGCACAGGTATTTTGCACTGTCACCACACAAGCATTCAAATAATTTATCATGTCCCCAGCCTTTCAAAAGGGATAGAGAAACTATTCCACTCTACCTTGCCATCATATGTTGGCATTTTGCGCTGGGGGCCCTCAATTCGACCCGACTTCGACATTCCTGGTGCCATGGAGGAGCTTGTCTTTGGCCTACAGTCACTGTTGGGCCTGCACCTACTATGTGGCTCTTCTTTCCTAAAACCTCCAAACTGTCCACTTTTCGGTGGTTCACCTCTCCCACTTCCATGGGGGGAACCACCAGGATATTGCAATTATTTATCCTGTATTACCCTGTTGATGCTTTCAAATTCATCAGGACCTTGAGATTGGGAAATGTTGGACATTGAGCCATGTGGTGGTAAGGTTGGTGGGCTCTGACCGGCCATTCTTGCTTGAGGGGAAGGCTGGCCTTGTTCATTTGAATCTACAGGCTCTTCCCTTGTGTCAGTTGACTCAGATCCAAATAACCTGTCGTATTCCGAGGTTATGTCTCTCCACATGGACGATGTGGAAAGGCCAGATGCAGGGAGCTTTACTGAAGTTTGTGTTGTTGATCTAAGAGCCATCTGCATCACATCCATCATTGCTTTCTGTTGTTGTTGCTGTTGTTGCAACACTTTGTCCATCGCTTGTTGCTGTTGTTGTAGCACTCTATCCACCATTTGTTCTTGGTTTTGCATTATTTTTGCCACAGTTTGCATCACCGCCTCCATCCCTGACGAGGTAGGCGCCCTCGGGTTGGTCCTCGCCCTCACCCGACATGTTTAGGTCTCTTTGCTTCAACAGCTAGATGTATTTTATTTTATAACCAGTATTCGGCATGCAGAGTCTGCAAATACTTCCTGTGACCACTCCCTTATAATGCTTATTTCTATTCCCAATACACAAATAACTACAATGACAGAATAACAAATTTATATATGTTGCAATTACTTGAACGAATTACCAATAGTAATATTCTGGTTAATTGTGGTGCTGTAATTATTACTGGATAATCTGACTACCTTAATAAATTACTGCAGCACACTCCCAGTGTAATTTGGATGTGTTGGGACTGCTATTAGGTATATAGATACACCAATATATCACCTATATCAATGTCAGTAACAGCCCCGGTACTGTTATTATCCTTGGGCAATCCGAACATAAGAATAAATTACCAGGGGTGCGATCCAAAATTATTCTGATGTGTTGTGATCACTAGTTGGCAACCTGAACACTCGAATAAATCATATAGATTGATAGCTGGAATACTTGTGGTGTATGGTAATAACTTGGTAATCCGAATTTAAGAATAAGTTACCAAGGGTGATATTTAAAATCATTCTGTGTTGTGATCATTAGTTGGCAATCTGAACACTGGAATAAATCATCAAGATTGATAGCTGGCATATGCGTGGCGTATAGTAATAATTCGGTAATCTGAATGTAAGAAAAAGTTACCAAGGCTGATATCCGAAATTATTCTGTGTTGTGATCATTAGTTGGCAATCTGAACACTTGAATAAATTATCAAGCTTGATAGCTGGAATACGCGTGGCGTATGGTAATAATTCGGTAATCCGAATGAGCACATAAATTACCAGCATTAATATACAGCATTCTGATATTTTTTGATTATTCGGCAATCTAATCCCACGTGAATTAGTTACCAATACTGATAGCTGGTATAACTGTGGTATAAGGTAGTTATTCGGTAATCCGAATATGTGCTTTAATTACCAATAATATCCAGAATAGCTCTGATGTAGGCCTATTGTGATCATTATTGGGCAATCAAATTTCACATGAATTAATCACCAACACTGATATCTGGTATTAATGTGGTATATGGTAGTTACTTGGTAATCCGAATATGTGCATTAATTACCAACAGTAATATCCAGGATATTTCTGATGTATGGTTATTGGGATCGTTCTTTTTTGTCACAACCACAAGTCATCAAATCATTGATCTAGTGATTAGATTCCACTGCAACATGCACAGATATTTACATACAGGCTTATACATGAAAACAAGATTTGTCATGTGTATGTCTTAATTTAAATCTACAAACTACAACCTGTCTGCAAGTGAGAATCTGTCTGCTCAAATATGGCATACCATCCAAAAATGTACCCTAAGTTTTACCACAAATGTGCCTTCTAAATAAAGTTTAAATTACAGGAGCCTCCATTCCACTCCATCAAAGTCATTCAAACAGCACTATACATAAATTAAAGTCCGTGGCAATTTCACGAAAATTACGATCAGGCAACCTATACTGCTGCCTGGTTCGTTTTTTACTGCTTTATCACGATTGTGCGCCTCAGCGATTGCAACGCACGGACCACAAGTACATTAACTTTCCATGCAAAGACACTGCAGGCTACGATTTCCGTGCCTGAATTTCACTTTTACAACAACTCACTTCCCGCACTTGGTTCTATCGTCAATTTTGCCTTAATACTGCTTCAAATAAATGATAATTATCTATAAAGTTATTTCACTCTTCTTTAGGTGATTATGAGGGTAAAACACCTCGCTCATGCACGATCTCGGTACCTCTGTTTACCGTACTTTCACTTTCCTACCTGTGACCTGGTTTACCGACATGCACCATGTTTAATGTACACTCACATGGCTATTCATTAAGGGCGAAAAACATACTATTTCAGTCGCATAAAAGATCTACCAAAGGAGGCTTACATTCTTTTAGTCATATTGGGACCAAAGTTTGGAACAGCCTACCCAATGACATGAGAACTGTACCGGACTTCAAGATTTTTAAGAGACAGTTAAAAAAAAAATTGGGATGGCTTTAAATGTAAATGTACTTTTTGCAAGCAAAACAGTTAAGTAATATTGCTTGTTTTTATCATATGCTCACCTCATTTATTGTTTTTAGTATTTTATATCGCCCAGTGTCATCTTACTCTATTTATTTGTTAAATATTTTTATCACATCTCGGTAAATAATAGCTGCGGTACTGAGCTAATGTTGTATGTTTTTAACACTGAGTATAAATAAAATTTGTATTGTATTGTATTCTATTGTATTGTATTGTACCAATTGTTCCGCCATTATGAATATTCTATATTCTATCTGATGATGGATGTCGAGCGTGCAATGAGTGACAAACACCAACAACACTTAGTAGTGATATTCTGATTCTAATTAATCAGCCTTTCAACCGACCACAGCCTTCCCTTTGTCTGGGAACCAATTATAGACAGAATTTCCTTGATTCCGCCCGACGGATGCAAACACTAACTTCTGTTACTCCTGTGAGTCCTCGTTGAATCCGCCTTTTTCTTTTTAAAAACTCGAATCGTCACCCCGGGAATGGAATGGAGTATGCGTACTCGCGTTTAGCAACAGGAGGGGATCTATAAACATGACCGGTCTTACTTTATCAACACTAGAGGCGTGCTGATTCACCACAGTATCTTCAGTGGTGGATAAAATTGCCTGTAAACTGCAGGATTCATTAAATCAACAAATATTATTGCTTCGCTATGAGCAAGATAGATTAGCTTAATATTCTGGACACGAGGATGTAAGAAGAAGAAGAAGAAGAAGAAGAAGAAGAAGAAGAAGAAGAAGAAGAAGAAGAAGAAGAAGAAGAAGAAGAAGAAGAAGAAGAAGAAGAAGAAGAAGAAGAAGAAGAAGAAGAAGAAGAAGAAGAAGAAGAAGAAGAAGAAGAAGAAGAAGAAGAAGAAGAAGAAGAAGAAGAAGAAGAAGAAGAAGAAGAAGAAGAAGAAGAAGAAGAAGAAGAAGAAGAAGAAGAAGAAGAAGAAGAAAGGCTTGGCAAGTGAGATGGGGTGTGATGTCAAACCTGAACACATCTCAGTTTTTTACAAGACGGGTGTTTGTAAAATTCATTAGAAGACAAGAGAAGATGCAAACTAGAAAAAGTTGATTTGCTTGACAGCAAATCAGTCTGTGTGCCTAGAAAACTTTTAAAGATTGCCTATTCAGTATTTGTTTAATTGCTGCATTTTTTATGCGGCTATGTCAAAAACCTATAAATTGAAGAAATTGAAAAGGCACAGGTATCTTGAAATCTATTGATATAGTTTTGAAGCTATTTAAGATTTAAATTTTGTGTATTTGCCTTATTTGCATAAATCAAACTGCTACACCTTTGATTCATGGTCGATTGGATGCAACTATCCTACAAATCTATAAACTGAAGTTTGAATGACACCTCAGTCTCTTATAGTTTTGAAGCCATTCAACATTTAAATTTTGTGTATTCACCCGATTTGCATAAATTAGAATGCTGCAACTTTGTTTCATGTTCATTGGATATAATTCGTATGTCACGAGCCTACCAATTGAAGTTGGAATGACACTTATATTTATAATAGTTTTGGAGATATTCAAATTTTAAATGTTTCAAGTGCTGCTAATTTGCTTAATTTCAAATGCTACAGTTTTTGTTCACGGTCCATTAGATTGACAGGTGTCACAAATCTCTATATACTATTTTAAATTTTGTGTCTATCTTTAAAACGTTGGAGGATACAGAGATTTTAAAATTTTAATTGCCCCTAATTTGAATGAATACATGACATTTAAATATGATGCTTAACCCATGGATACTATCAAGTAAATGTTACCACATCAAGACAAGATTCCCATGCTTTGTAAATCTGGGGCATAAAATAACTGTAATGACTTATCGTCTGCCAATAAAATTCCAGGAACTTTATAACATTGACAATAGATTTCTTTCAGTTCAACATACACATCTCCGTCTGGATGCAAGCCAATTAAATTTCACATTTATCTAAAATTGGTGTAAAGGATTCTGCTAAATGTTCTTATGGCTCACCTAGAGGAGATACATGGCTTTATTTCTATATCTTTCCCTCAAATGCAGCCCTACGATCAACTTTGTATGACCTAATTTTCCGTTTTGCACAATTTACCTTACAAACAGTATTATATGGCTCTTGTGAAGCTTCACTTGAGCAAAATGTCGAATTTGTTTTAGCAGTGCAACAATATATATTTTTAAGAGGGATCGTTTTAACACTATAGGTATTGGTGGATTCTTCAAATTCTAGTAGCATCTTTATTTGTATGTGCTTTTATTTGAATTAATGGTCATTGTAATTCACCACTTTGGTGGTAAACATCTTGCCCCCCTGTCTGTCTGTCTAGGTGTCAGTCGTCTTTTGCGTGTATCAATGTGTCTGGTATTGTCTCGTTCATTTGTCCTTCCCAGCAAGAGGAACTTTGTCCTCTTTCTCAATTGTTATGCTTGACTATTGTTATGATATGCACTGTAATGTCCAATAAAGTATGTTGAAACCAAAATGACTAAAACAAGTGAAACGTGCGTATGGTGATATACATGTACATGTAGTCATAAGAACATGATTTTGAGTTCACTATTTATAGAAACATAAAACCATTTACGTGACAATCTCTACTAACATCAACTATTAGGTCACCTAATCCACTGTCATACATAACATTCAACTTCAGTCTGTGTTTAACTATTGAGTGTCACCAGCTTGAATGTGTCCGCAAACTGAAGTTGTAAGTTTGCACATGGAGGAAGCAAGCTTCCTCCCTCCATGGTCACACCGAGGAGGCTTCAGACTATGTGCAGTCAGTCCAGCCAGATAGGAGCTCAGGGGGCTGTCACATTAACTGCAGGCTGCCCAGGCAGCTTCAAGGCCACGTATCACTGCCCCAGCAGTGGTGCCCATGTTTGGTCATCATCATCATCATCATCATCATCATCATCATCATCATCATCATCATCATCATCATCATCATTGATTTTGATAAATTATAGTCTTGGTTTACTTCTTATGTACAACCAAGTAGGCCTACATGTGTTCATGCATGCTCTCATTTGCCCTGCCAGATGCACAGGCACATGGTGCTGCCCAAAATGGCCCTGCTTGTGTGTGAGTGGCTCAACTGCAGGTCCCCACCAGGCCTACATAGCTTAGCTCTTGCTGGATAGACTGCAGTTTCCTTGCTTACACAGTCCAGGTAAGGATGCCAGACTCTCACAGTTCAATTGTGTCTGGTTGCATAACAGCCTGGCTGGGCAAACATTGACCACCTGGTGCGGGGAGGCAACCTATCAGATGCTTGTGTATTTCAAGGAAGTTCGATGAATTTAACATAAATTAAACTTCTCAACTTTGTTTGCATGCTATAGAATTTTGCTTTAGCAATAGACCCACTTATTAAGCTTTGAATGGCAACTCTATCTAGAGAGATTTAAAATGTCCACAAATATGCCTTACGTTGCATAATTTTTATATCATGGCTGGTCCAAACAATTTGCACAATTTCAGTACTAGGTCTATGACCATGCCAAGTTTGGTACTTTTCGGACCGACAGTGTCCAAGAAAAGCTGACCACAAAACTCGCACATGGAAATAAATAAACAAATTAACAAAGAATAAAGTATTTCAGGAAAAACAGGCCGTCTGTGTTCACACATAGACTTGATGAACAAAATAACTTTGAAAGAAAAAAGAAAAAGAGTGTTCGTGAATGAAGACTTGACAAGTCCAAGGGCAAAAATCTTGAAAGTTATTTGTGAGAAAAAATTTACACAAAGCCTTTATATTCAAGATGGACGAATCATTTGCAAGCTAAAGTCTGCCAAACCAGAAGATCGACCTGTGAACATTGAAACTCCTCATTATCTGATTAAGATAAACTTCAATGAAGAGAAAATAAAAAATTTGCAAGATACATATTTCAAATGGAATAAACCAAATGAATGGGATTGGCATGGCCCCTATGCATCTCCCAATATAAACAAAGTTTGTATTCAGTCCCATAAACAAGGGACTTTAAAGGAAGTTTAAACAGAACAAAGGAATAAAGATCCAAAGAACTTTTGAAAATGTGATTTTGCCTGGTTTTGGGTTGGAAAAAATCCATGAGACTTACACAGAACAAAAAAGTAAAGATCCAATGAACTCAAATGTGATTTTGTCTTGTTTTAGTTCTGGAGGAAATCATGAGACTTATACAGAAGCAAAGAGTAGAGACCCAAAGAACTTTAATGTGATTTTGTCTGATGTTAAATCTGGAGAAATTCATGTGACTTTACCAGAAACTACAGAATCACATGTATCAATAAATTTGATTAAATTTCAAATAAAACAAGATAAAAGGACCAGATAAGTTCCACATAATGGACAAGGTCAAGATAAGAATACTATAAAAGAAAAACAAAAAGTGAATATTCTAGGCATAAATGTGTATGGTCTGATAAGTAAGATAACTCTAGGTATTCTAGAAGATTATCATAAAATTTGTTTTAGTAAAACAAAAACAGATACTTTAGAAGATACTTATTATCCGGCGTATAAATTTATTGCATGTCTCAGAAAAGCTTAACAACACAAATATGGTGCTACTCATGGTTTGTGCATTTTAGTCAAGTCTCAAATTAATAATTATATTGAATTTTATTTCTGACACTGTCTCTACCTCAACTTTATGGTTTAAAGTTAAAAAAGAAGCATTTGGTCAACCTTTTATTTTAGGTGCTACTTACATTCCACATGAAGGCTCTTGTTAGTATGAATTTAATTTATTTGATGATATAGCTAAAGATATGTTACATTTTGATTATCCGACATTACTTATTGGAGATTCCAGTGCTCGAACTGGTTCGATTTCAGATTTTGTTGATATAGAAGATAATATAGCTGAAGAAAGTGGTTTAAATCTTTATGATAATGATACATTTTCAGTCAAAGCAGCGTTAGAAGTTGCTTACATTATAAAAGATAGGCATAATCTGGATCAACGAACCACCAATAATGGTTTTAAATTAATTTAGTTATGTAAGAGTCTAGATATCAAAATTATCAATGGTAAATTTGGAAATAATCTTGGTGTTGGGGAATGTCCATGAATGTTGATGATGTCCATATTGATCCATATGATGCATGTTTATCGGACGTACACTGTGCTATATGTCTTTCGATGATGTCCATATTGATCCATATGATGCATGTTTATCGGACGTACACTGTGCTATATGTCTTTGGATTATGTCCATATTGATCCATATGATGCATGTTTATTCATTTATATTCTCTAGAAATCATGACAGAAGTAAACCAAAATGATGATTGTTCAACTGAAAACTTTAATAGTTCTATTGAAGAAAGTGATGTCATGGTTGACTGTTGTAAAACTAAATGGAATTGTAATAGAGTCAATATATAGAGATTTTACGGAGACCAGTGAAAAAACTTTAGAAAAGAAACCAGAAAGCTTGAATTTAAATGATTTAAATCAAGAGAAATAGATTCAATTTGTTCAGATTTGACACATTTTATTGGATCCAACAAAATTGATAGGTATAACTAAAACTTACAAAAAGACGAAAAATGTAAAAAAGACAGAAGTTATTCAGGACGAGCGTCTGGTTCAGTGCGATATTGATAGTGCTTGTAAAGATTCTATCACAAAACAATCAATATGCAAAAAAACTTGGTTTTCAAATGAATGTAGAATGAAACGATATGAATATATTAAAATATAAAAAAATATGTTAATGGAAAATAAATACAGTTCAAGCAAAAAGAGAATTAAGATGTAAATCAAAGTGTTATAAGAAATATATTAAGCAAATAAGAAAAGGGTAATTTAAAAGTTTGCATAAAAATATAAGAAATTTTATACAGATTATACGAGAATCTTGCAAATAAAAATTTGAGTGATCGTGATGTATAAATTTTCTGAGAATTTTTTTACTGTCAAATGCTGATGATACAATTGTGCCAGCAGAGAATCCGGCAGACTTGCAGAAAGCTTGTGATGGAGTATGCGATTACTGTAAACTGTGGCATTTAACTGTAAACAAAAGTAAAACTAAAATGGTGGTCTTTTCTAAGGATAAAATTAAAAACAAACCAGCATTTACTTTTGATCAAAAAGAATTAGAAATAGTTGATGGTTATGTCTACTTGGGTACCTCTTTCAATTACAATGGCCAATTCAAAAAAGCTGTAACCAAACAAGTAAATCAAGCCAGACCTGCCATGTCTGGTTTAAATATATTTTATTTCAAAAAATACAATTGGGAAAAAGGCAATGCCTATATTAATCCATGTCTAATCTCTCAAGTACAGTTAGAAAAATAGAATTACCTGTTGATGTTGTCAGCGACCTGTTTGATAAGATGATTAGTCCCATAGTTCTACATGGTAGTGAAATATATAGGGCTTTGAAAAAGTAGATTATTAGCAATGTTTTTACAGAAAATGTCTACAAATTATACTAAAAGTTAACAAATCCACACCCAATTGTAAATTTATATGTTGAATTTGGTAAATACAAGTTAAATTCTTTAGTTGAGAGGAAATGATAAATTATTTGAATAGAATACTGACCGTTAAAAACTTTAAATTATGTTCTCCTATTTTTTTTAATTGATTAAGGTGCTTCATGAATCTGAAAATAATTTTCCATCTAACTGGTTACCAGAAAAAAAATCTATTAAGACAGTAGTGGTGTTAGTGATGTATGGTTCAATCAAGAAACAAATGATAGCAACTGGCTAAATAATTGCTTTTTAAGCCAATAAACATCATTGTATGTTAATACAAAAATTAAATTGTGTAGTTTTATGGTTTTTTACATTTATGTTCGCCCGAGTTGCTAATACTGCAAACATAATGACGAATGAAAGCCATAAAAAAATTTATGACGCATCACTTGAATATCGTAGTTCATGCCTTTATCCACGGATCATATAACTCTTAGTAACTTCACAAATTTCGATGTCTGGACTGGAGTTATGGTTTTTGGAGAAAAAAAAACCAGCAGTTAAAACTCACGCTTTTACGTCTTGTGGCGTGACACTGTAGACATTTACCTTTCATTTAGAATAAACAAAGCAAAAATACAACACCTTGCGGTATGGGCCTTCCCGTTACGGTACGGACAGGAATGATGCGCGACGGACACACAAGGAGTTTACCAGATTTGGATCAATCATTGTTATCACTATACTACTGCTATGATGGACACGCTCCGGAAACATTACCTCTTTTTGGTCATAAATTATATTTTGTGTCTGGTCTTCATGAAACGGTGAACACAAAATGTTATTGCTCGTGTAAGGTCTGCAGGTCATATTTTGGTACAAGGATGTGATTTATACAGTGTAACATGCTCCTCGTACAATTCATACTTTTTCATACATACATACACTTTGGGACAGTGACAGAAATGTTACTTTGTAATAACCAATTTATTTGCTTGGTTGTTTTCTTTATTTCGTATTATATTAACATTAGCATTTCTTTTTAATTGTGGAAAATATCCACCTTTTGTTCATTGTTTGCGATGGTTTTCAATCGTCTTTTCAGATTTTTCATGTTGTACGCCATTTTAAGCGCTCCATTACTACACATGTTTATTTAGTATGGACTGATATATGAGCGCGTAATTGTATACAGTACCAAGTTTTTGCAAATCTTTGTAAACCAGCTGAAGTTGTATAGACAACTTACTACAACTATTTCATCACTGGCACCATACTTTGCTTAGATTTTTCATACTGTCCGGCATATTATATTTTCGACAACCAAGTACTCACTCTGTAAACATCTATGAACAATTGGATATATGTGAATTACTTTGCAATATGTTTTTGCATTTTGAACCATCTCATAACAACTTTCCAGATTGTACATACTTACTGTTATATTACGTATTATACGAACATGTTATTTTTTTTTCGACAATGTATGAACATGTAGCTCTTCACAGATCTGAGATGTTGGTAATTTTGTCATATATATGTTGAACTGTAATTCTTTGAACTTGTTCACTTTATCTATGGGCAATTGTCAATATTGGTTTGCTCTCAATCAAATTTTTTTTCATATGTCAGTGACACTAAATTTTTCCAATCAAAACTGGACACCAACCTTAGCATTATCAGTAATTTTGCAAACTTACATAGTATGTTACGGTGACTTCAGAATTTTTTGTAAACAACATACTCCAAAATTTCGGTGGCATTGTCAGGAACGATCTAAATAATCTAATTGACAATCCTGATGAACTTCAACACGCAATTTCAATTGCCTCATATTCACCTTGTATTAATAGAAGTAACCTTTCAGAGTATATAAGACCTTTCGCACTAAACTTTTCTGTTTTAAGTTTGAACATCCAATCTTTAAATGCAAAATTTAACAAGCTAAAAACATTAATATTACTTGATGAATAACAAAACGAAAACATTAAATTCAGTGCCATTTGTCTGCAAACAACGTGGTTAGAAGGATCTACTCCGGCCAGTAGTCTTTTCGAACTAAACAACTGCATTCCCATTTCTCATGGGGCTACTTGCAGTCCACATGGAGGATTATTCATATATCTACACCAAAAATTATCAATATGCGATCAGAGATTTCTATTCCCCAAATACTCGGTAGGAGGGTCAGTTTATTGTCATATTTAGAAATAATTTGAAACAAAAAATTACAATTTCTCACATATACAGGCCACCCGTGACTTAAATGACCACATAGAATCATTTATCATTTCACCGATTTTATCAACTTTGTCCCAGGAAAGATCATACAAACTTATCGTGAGGGACTTTAATATTGACCTTTTAAAACCAAATGTTAGAGCGAAGTATTCGGATTTTCTTAATGTTATGATGAACAACGACTTTATGCCTAAAATAACCTTACCCACTCGTTTTTCTGAACGAAACGCAACTTTGATCGATAATGTCTTTTGTAGTTTAACCCATAGTAGCAAAGTATGTCTATCTGGCATTATCGTCACAAATTTATCTGATCACCTACCATATTTTACATGCCTAGATTAGAAAAAATAAACCTTCCAGCCCCACCTAAATATATTCAAATCGAAACAAAAGATCCTGTGTCAATTCAAAATTTTATACAGGATATAAATAATACTAACTTCATGCAATCCTCAATAATGATTTAAACTGTGACCCTAATCAAAACTATGACAAACTTATAAACATAATACATCACTTAAAAAGAAAAAAAATCTACCCACCAAAAACCGTCCGCTTTAACAAATATAAACATACAAAGTCACCTTGGACTACAAATGGAATTCTAAGATCTATAAAATTTTGCGACAATCTCTAAAAACAAATGAAGAGCACACATCCTGATTCTCAGCAATTCCCCACCCTGAAACAAAATCTACAAATTTACAAGATACTAAACAGATCAATTGAACAAAATAAACGGAATCACTATCACTCCCAATTTGGAAATTTCAAAAATGACACTAAAAAGACATGGGATGTTATAAAAACGATTCTAAATGTAAATAAAAGGAAAAAATGAGTTTCCATTTTTTTTATGATTGATGACAGAAAGGAATCTAATAAGAGGTAAATAGCAGACAAATTTAATGCATTTTTAGAGATATTGGCCCAAAACTGGCAGCCAACATAGACCAGCGAAACTTACATAATTTCATCACATACATTAATCATCGATGGGAAAATATTTTCACTTTTATAAATAGCTGAGATTGAATTAAAATTAAACAATTTTAATCCTAAATTAAGCTCGGAGTATGATCAGCTGTAGATGAGACTTATCAAGAAGATTAAGTCTTCACTGGCGACTCCATTAGCTCGTATATTTAACCAATCTCTTGCCACTGGAATATTTCCGGATGAACTTAAAAACGCTTAAGTAATACCAATATATAAGAAGGATCATGAAAAAATTCTAAATAACGATAAGCCTATATCTCTACTTCCAACTCTTTTGAAAGTTTTTGAAAAATTGGTCTATCGTCAATTCCATGACCATTTTGCATTACACTATATTTTTTTACAGAAATCAACATGGTTTCAAACAGCTTCATAGGACTGAAACAGCCACTTTAGAATTTGTTGATAGAATATATAAGATTCTTGACAAAGGTGAAATACCCATAACGATCTTTCTAGACCTATCTAAAGCTTTTGATACTTTGGATCGTGAAATTCTCTAATACAAATTAAAATGTTATGGCGTTTCTGAGACACCTCTTAAATGGTTGAAAAGCTACTTGACCTATAAAACCCAATATGTTCAGCTAGATGACATACATTCCAAGCCATTACATATCACAACCGGTGTCTCTCAAGGATCTATCCTTGGGCCACTTCTTTCATTATCTATGTTAATGATCTTTATCTGGCCATCCAAAACTTTGAGTCCATACTCTATGCTGATGACACAACTCTCATAAATTCACTTTGTACTTTCAAGTTTGGACCTCAGTTAAACAACAGGAATATCTCAAACAACATAAACTCCTAACTTAATCAAGTATATCACTGGCTTACTGCAAACAAATTATCTCTAAATGTCCCAAAAACCAAATATAAGCTTTTCTATTTGCTTCAACCCAAATTAGAAATGAATGTTCATCTCAAAATAAAATACACACTATTAGAGAGAACAAGTTTGATTTCCTGGGGCTGATTATCAACGAAAAATTAAATTGGAATGCCCATATAAATAAGACTGCTAATAAAACTGCTTGCATTATAGGAATACTTAAAAGACTGCATCATCTGCTTCCTAGAAATACACTACTTTTAATTTACAATTCTCTGTTTCTGCCACATATTAATTACTGTATTACTGCTTGGGGTTATTCCTGTGATCGCATATTTCAACTTCAGAAATCGGCTATTCGTTTAATATGTTCTGCACATTATTATGCACATACTGAGCCTTTATTTAAGGACTTAGAGGTTTTAAAAACGCCCGACTTGTTTAAACTTAAAGCTTTAAAATTTTACTATAGATATACTAAAAACGAATCACCTGGCTACTTTAATACCATGTTTTCAGCCTACCTGTTACTCACCCATATTCGACGAGATATGGCAACACTCCTCACTATGCTCCCCCCCCCCCCACCCCCGCCAACATGTGTCCGCCGAAAAGTGCATACGGCACTCTATCTCCAAATTACTTTCTGATACACCCTTACACATAACAGGAAAAATTCTCACACACACACACACACACACACACACACACTCCTTCTCTGGGTTGTCTAGATATGTTAAAACATATTGTATAAACCAATATTCTGAAACTTGCTCTATTGTTGATTGCTTTGTCTGTAATAATACTTCATAATCATACCTGAAATCTTGTATATTAATGCCGGGGTTCTTTGTCTTGGATTCTCTTCTGTAATGGACCGAACCTCTGTCGAAACTAGGTGTAACATACAAGTCAACTTTTCCTAGGTGGCCCTTCCGGAAGCGGATGTTTATCATCCTGACAATTTTTGTATGGTAATTCCGTTGTCACTATTATCTATCCTGTTTTTGTCATATTATATGTTTTTGTGCAATTGCCATAATGTTTACAATGTATTCACTTCTATGCCCAATCAAATGAATCTGAATCTGAATCTGTATATTTGACATACATGAGTACGCAAGACTAGACTTAGTCCCTTTTTTCACTGTGCCCCATCAACTGTCAATTTTTTCTGTGTTTCAAGTGAAGTGTTTGCCGCTTGTGTAAACTTATAAAATGCCAAAAGCACCTTTATGATGCGTTATTTACATGTCTTTGTTCGTATTTTTATCCATGGATCACATCACACTTGGAAGGTAAGAAGTTTCGATTTACAGAGTAGTGTCATGGTTTCTAAAAACAGCAGTAGTTAAAATTTAAAATTGTACATCTTGAAGGGTGACACTGACGACATTTACCTTTGATTTAATATAAACGAAGCAAAAATATGGCACGTTGCGGTATGGGCCTCCCCGTTACGGTATATGGACAGGAATGTTGCGTAACTGACTCAGTAAATTCGACATACATGAGAATTGAAGGTTAGAATTAACCAATTTTATTTCACAGTGCCGTCAAAAAATGTTCTGTTTGTATTTTAAGTGAATTCTTTGCCCAGTGGAATTTTTTATTTGTAGAATATTCATATCAGTCTCCAGAAACCACACAAGTTCACTGTACGCTGAATCAGCAACGTGCATAGATAATGTGCACACGAGATAACAGTGGAATTGATAAATCAGTGTGTATTAGATTCAATCATTGAAACAAATTGGAAACGCGTATCTCTTTCCGAAGCACCATTACATAGGCCTAAAACATCTACAGGGCTTTGTATGTACACACACACACACACACACACACACACACACACACACACACACACACACACACACACACACATATATATATATTATATGTATAACTGAAGCATCACAACACTATGTTTCTTTGTTTTTCTTTTCATTTCTCAGAATACCAAAGTGTATGTGAACATTTATAAGTTTTGTCTGAAAATATTCATAGTGATGGACATAAGGTTCAAGAAATCTCAGATAATCATGCACCAATATTGCATATTGAAATATTCATTTAGCAATAAAATGTCTGTTTAACCCAGATGTATGGTGCATACTTAAGGAAAAAATTAAATCAGTCGTGCAGGTGACTTTATTTTGCACATGTTCAGTGTCTGCAGCACAAGCTGGTACTTCCATTGCATGCATGTGAGGCACAGACAATGTGCTTGCATGCCCGGTGCATGTACATGCTGCTGGTATGACATCTACTGGTTGAACAAAGAACTAAAGCTATGACGGACACATTTTCTATACTTTTGGTCATGTGCTATTCTAACCAATTGACCAATACTTTCACCATAGAGCTATTGGTTATTTGAAGCAGATGTACTTTGTTGTACAAATCATGAATTACGCGTATGTACATACCTAGGCCTTTATATGATATCCTAGGTCAGGTTCCTTGTTAGGCTTTCATAAAAGCTAACAGGCCAACATATATATTTTGACACTGAACCAGTTTTTCTTTCAACTGGCCAGGCAGTGGGGTTAATTTTTTTAGAAATAATTTTAATCAATTAAACATAAGGAGCAGGGGAAAAACTGTACACTTTGCGGCTGGGCAATCACCAATGACAGACTAATAGAAAAACAGCTGGCCCCTATATTGAAACATTAATAATAATAATAATAATAATAATAATAATAATAATAATAATAATAATAATAATAATAATAATAATAATAATAATAATAATAATAATAACAAATGAAACCTGCATTGTTGCAATTGCACATTGGTTGGCCTCGTACGAGTCGTAACATTCATTCAATATTCATGATTGCAAAATATATTTACTAAAAAAAGACTGCCCACCCGCCACTTTTATTGCCAAACGTAAATGAGAAACAAGTTATTTATTTTATTTGGCTGATGCAATTGGGCTTGACATACAAGTGTTCAAACCAAAACGGTCTGGTCTGTACTGTTCGTAAAAAACGTTTCGGTACGGTTCCTGACTTGCATTTTGGTCGCAACTTCATGATTACAACTTATTTTTCTGGATACCCGACAAAATTTGTTCATTAAGAATTAAATCTAGCAGTTCTTGAGCATACGGTATGAACACTGAATTTATGTACGGAGGCGAATTAAATTAAAACAACAAATTTATGATCGTTTTTATGCGTCGATGGAAAGAATCAAATTGACCGCCAAACAGTTGTCGATGAAATAGTCTCGTTTTCGTCATGAAGCCAACTCTTGATATTATGTAGGTGTGACTCAAGGGGGCGCAATAGTGCGTTGCGGTATGAACAATGCGATTTTGTCTATCAGTGGCAGGTAAACGCAAGGACATAGCACATCCAAAGTTGAATAAGGAAAAAAATGCACAGGTTTATAAACTGGTAGACCGATTCTTGATTTTAATACAGCAACCTTGTTTACACCCTAATTTTTAAAAAAAGTGTGTTTATCATTTCGGTCAATGTCTGCTCACTGGTGACAGAAAAAATGTATCAGATTACTGTAATTTGGGTCTCCAGAATTAATAATTTTGATGAGACGCACATAGTAATCCCAACAAACATATTGAAATCGTAGAATATCAGGGACCAGAACTGAAAAATATCTTATTTTGTTTCATTTTACCTTTCGTTACGCTTTGTGACATCATTTTGCACCCTATTTAAATTTTCATAGTTTGTGCATTGTTACATGTGGATAACCTACTCTATCGGTTTCCCAGCTCTATCAGACGCTTATAGTAATATCTGTTAGAGGTTAAAGAATACACCATGACCAAGCTTAACGGCGATTACAGTTTGTAGGCCTACGCATGGGTGAAAGGATTTTTACCTGCCAAGACGAACTGTTTGCTTACGCAATTCTGATAGTTGGACACCCACTTCAGTCGTCATTTAACATTAACGTAAAATGACACGTTTTGCAGGCAAGAAAGGTTTCAATTCGGCCTCCCTTAAAATTGAAAAAAAAAAGGACGGGGCACTAGTATTGTGAAGAAGTAGGTTCAACCTAGTAGCAGCGAGCCGTGCATCTATTTTTCAATTTCATTCCAAAAGCCTCGACGTGATGATGCACATGTGTATGCAAAGAGCCACCCCTAGATAGCTACGTCAGACAGTGACTGGCATTCTGAAACTTCTGCCATGCGCAGTTGTTACCAGGCTAACCGGAAGTTTCGAATTCCATGGAGGAAAAAATGGCGACAATCGGAGAATATTGTGACCTCGGAAGAAAAAAAATTCACCCAAATGATGTTAAATCTTGAAAAGTAGAGATGCCAAATACAGCAAATAAGAGAACTGAATATGAATCAGTGATCCATGCACGTGAATGGGTTCCCAAACACTGTGCTGGGGAGCTACTGAAGGTTGAAAAAGCTGACAATTTGAATGTGACCACGTTTTTCAAGTTAATAGGCCTTTAGACTGTAGGTTTAGATTGTTGAATTACCGGCCCCTTACTTTTTACAAATTCTCATGTGTTATATAGAACTCGCTCCGCTCGCCAATACGACCTAAAATACATAATTTTATTCTGTGGAGACAAATAACCCCTGTTGGTTCATACATATAGTTCTGCAATTAACGGATCCAACACAAAAACCCAAACTTTGTGACTTAGCCTTGGATGGGACGGTAACGCGACACATCGCTCACAGAGAGTTTCACATGATCGATCGACCAATAAAATGCAAGCAAGCGCAGAGCCACTTTGAAGTCATTTACAAAATGCAACAGTTATGTGACTCTCATATTCCCCTTATGGTCAAAGTTTCAAATCTCAGGTCATTTTGACTCAATAGGCGTATACTTTGATACCGGTGAACGACAAAAAGTCAAGTTGATCAATGGGCGACAAGACAAAAAGTCGAAGTAAACAAAACATAGGCCTACATATATCACACTTCTTTACTTGTTTGTCGATATTTTATTACCTATACTTTCTCGTTACTTCTCCAGTCATGGCAGACGTATCATCAAGGCAGCCCTCCCCCCCCCCCCCCCCCCCCACAGAAGGGAAAAATCAGTTGGCATGGGCTGGCTAGTAGTTTGGGTCCGTGGGTCACGGACCTCCTGCCATTACTGGCGGTGTGACCACCGAGGTTGCAAAGGCCGTGCTGTCACAGACTGACAGAGGGAGAGATGGTGCTTTCAGCAACTGATCTGCATAGGTAGGTAGGTAGGTAGACAGACAGACAGACGGACGGACGGACAGACGCACGGACAGACAGACAGACAGATAGATAGATAGATAGATAGATAGATAGATAGATAGATAGATAGATAGATAGTCAAAAAGTAGGCTACATGTAAATATAATTTCCAGGTATGTCACTAAAATAACACAGCATATTGCTTAGCAACATACCTGGATATTATATTATATTCACATGCACTTTTGTACAAGTAAATATAATTTCCAGGTATGTCACTAAAATATCACAGTATATTGTTCAGCAACATACCTGGATATTATATTATATTCACATGTACTTTTTCACGAATGAAGTAATATCTATCTGAAATGGCTTGAGTAACCTATCAATTTACCCGATTTCGTCGAGGCAGTCACAGCAACAGCACATTTCCAAACTGGTACGAGCAAAATTCCGAATTGTTACAAATTTGAAGGCACGCATAATTATTTTCACTAAACCAAACGTCTTTTTAGCTCAGCTGACCTGTCAGTCAGCTGAACCTTTTTTGAGTGTCCACAATTCACACTTTCGACTTCTTCTCCAAAACCGTCAGCCAGATTCACCTCAAACATGCTGGGGATGTGCCTTGGGAGGGTCTCTACCAAGTTTATTCAAATAGTCACGCTCCGCTGATTTTTGGACTTTTTATGATTTTTTTTTTCTTTTTGGGGCTAAATCTTAAAAAAATCTTCTTCTCCGAACCCGCTCATCCAATTGCCTTGATATGACACAGGAACACTCCCAGGGACTCGTAGTTTTTAATTTGGTCACCAGGTAGCGCTGCATTTTTTTTCTATTTTTCTTTATGATCTACTGTGGATTCCTTATTTTAAACGATTTTTTTTTTTCAATTCGGGTACTTATCCGTAAATACCCCATTCCTATTGATTACTTGGTAAGTCAATGGGCAGTTTAACGCTAATTCACATTTTTGACTTCTCCAAAACCGTCATTCAGATTGACTTCAAACTTGGTGGCAATGTACCTTGGGTGGGTCTCCACCATGTTTGTTCAAATGGCCATGCTCCAGTGATTTTGGGATTTTTAATGAATTTTGGCTCTTTTTCGGGGGCAAATCTTGAATAATCTTCTCAAAAACCGCCCACCCAATTGCTTTGATATTACACAGTAACACCCCTACGGACTCCTAGTTCTAAATTTGGTCGCCAGGTGACGCTGCAATTTTAAATTTTTTTATGTGATTTTGCTATTTTTACTTCTCCAGAATCGTCACTAAGATTAAGATGAAACGTGGTTGACATGTTCCTTGTGGAAGTGTCAAACAATATTGTTTGCTAAGGGGCAATGCTGCGGATTCCTGATTTTTAACGATTTGTTCAATTCGGGTAATTATCGGTAAATGCACATATCCTATTCATCACTACGCAAGTCAATGGGCATTCTTATTTTTATTCACATTTTTGGCTTCTTCTCCAAAACTGTACGTCATCTAGATGGACTTCAAGCTTGGTGGCAATTTACCTTGGGTGGGTTTCTAACACTTTTGTTCAAATGGTAACGCTTCAGTGATTTTGTTTTTCTTTTTGGGAAAATCTTTCAAAAAGTTTTAATACGGAAGTTAAACAAGGGCATTTCTTGTAACGGTTATAACTTCAATAATTTTGGCCAGACCTGTGTCAAACTTGGTAGGGATGTACCTTTGATAAGTGTCTACCTATTTTGTCCTATCCCAAGTTCACAGAACGACAAATGTGATGAATCTCTAGGTCAGCTGAGCATAGGCTGTTCACACAGCCTTCTTGTTATAATTTACATCGTATTTATCTGCAGACAGGTAGTCGAGTTGTGCAGTAGGGATTCCTCGATCGCTGTGCTTAATATTATTGTTGCCTGCAAACAGTAGGCCTAAAGCAAGTTGGTCAAGGATTCGGAAAGACTATGGGATTAATTGATTGATTTTACACTGTTTTCAATGCCATAATTATGAATGACGATTAATGCAGCGGTTGAAAACATGGAGGAAGAAAACTTTTTTCCTCCCCCAATATTGAAAACACCTAAATATTAACCTCTTTATTCACTTTATGAATCCCAGGTTGGTCGCCAGGCGCCATTTTGACAATCGGCACCTATTAAGTATTATTAGCATTATCGTCCCCTTTTCCCCCAATCACTATCTGAATAGGAAAACTTCCACCCACCGATTTCACTATCTTCATGGTTGTTTGCTTGCTTACTAGCACTGTAGCAGCACACCTCCATGCCTACAGTTAGTTGCCTGCCGTTGCTACACCCCCCATAACATAAGCGCTAAGAGGTCCAGTAATACCCCCCCCCCCCCCAAAAAAAATACAACAGCAACACCGAACAAAACCAAACCAAAGCACAAGAACGGGAAGGAAGGCATCTCTTTAAAACATGCTTACAATATTATTCTCTTCATAAGGTCCACACAATATTTATTCAACCAAGAGTACTCTACTTATTCTGATTGATTATAGCACTTTAAAGAACGAGAAAAAATGCATTCTACAATTTTCACAGTTTTTTCATTATGTCAATACCTGTTTATTCATAGGCCAGGTCTCGGAATGCAGCAGATGTACATATTTTGCCATTTTCATACGGAAAAATTTCAGTCGGGTTCCGTGAAGCACATGACGTTGGTTGGAGAACTTGTTTGGTACGTTCGTCGTTTTAGGCCTATCTGTACATAATGGAGAGAAGCGACACTGGACTGGAGGCGCAGTACCTGAGGATGTGGAGGCATCTCTCGGTATTTTGAATGTAGAAGAGGGCGAGTTACATGTGTTAATAGGCCCGAAGCATTTCCAACGGGAGCCCAAGGGACGGCCCCCAAAACGGAAGAAATTTCAACCAGTCATACGACGGCAGGCAGAACAATATGCTGCCTTTAGACTTACTACCTACATGTCCATGGTAGGCCTAGTTGAAATGAAGAGTTTGAGGTCAAGAGTTGAAGAGTTTATTAGGCAATCCATACTCAGAATGTTTATGCACTGTGTTAAGGCATGCAGTAACATTATGGTCCACACAAGATCTTACTATACCGGTAACTACTATGTACACGGCTGTAGAGGAGGCGAGGGAGTAGGCTGTTGTCCGACCATGGAGATATTTACTATTATAAACAAGGTTGGCCGCAAGATGGCAAATGTTGACAAATTCATTTTTGTACAACGTAGTATGCTGATTATAAAATTGTCAAACGACTGTAGGCCTATAAAGCTTCCTAGTTTTGATTTCAAATTCAAATTTCCAATGGCAAGGCAAGTACATGCTTTTGAATTTGAGAGAGAAAGTACCCTGGTAATGGATGAAAGAAAGCACATACCAACTGGGCCAGTCTTCATCATGACCAGAAAACATATGAGAGCTGCGCGTGAAACGTTTTGGGTCCCATAAAAATATGCAGGACCCGAAATTAAAATGTCTTTCTTTCTTTCTTTCTTTCTTTCTTTCTTTCTTTCTTTCTTTCTTTCTTTCTTTCTTTCTTTCTTTCTTTCTTTCTTTCTTTCTTTCTTTCTTTCTTTCTTTCTTTCTTTCTTTCTTTCTTTCTTTCTTTCTTTCTTTCTTTCTTTCTTTCTTTCTTTCTTTCTTTCTTTCTTTCTTTCTTTCTTTCTTTCTTTCTTTCTTTTCTTTCTTTCTTTCTTTCTTTCTTTCTTTCTTTCTTTCTTTCTTTCAGTTTTTGAAAAAAAAAAAAACATAAAAAATCCACAAGTCACTTGAGCGTGAACATTTGAACAAACTTGGTAGAGACCCACCCAAGGTACATTGCCACCAAGTTTAAAGTAAATCTGGCTGACAGTTTCTACAGAGAAGTCCCAGTGAATTACCATAAGAATGCATTAGAGTGCCCATTGACTTGCATAGTAAGCAATAGAAAAAGGGGCATTTACCGATTAGTTCCCGAACTGAAAAAATCGTTGACAAGAGGGCTGTGTGAACAGCCCATGCTCAGCTGACCTATGCTTGAACAGATATGGTACAGACACATCTACTGTACACTGCCAGCAAGTTTGAAGTGAATGTGGCAAACAGTTTCGGAGATGAAGTCAAAAGTGTGAATATGCATTGGAATGAGCAATGACTTGCATAGTAATCAATAAGAATGGTGTATTTTCCAATAAGCACATGTAAATAGAAAAAGATTGCAGTGCCACCTGGTGAACAAATTCAGACCTAGGAGTCCCTGGGAGTGTTTCTGTGTGATATCAAAGCAATGGGGTGAGCGGTTTCGGAGAAGAAGATTTTTTAAGATTTGACTCCCACCCCCCACCCCCAAAAAAGAGGCACAAAATAATTCAATAAAAATCCAAAAATCACTGAAGCATGACCATTTAAATATAATTGGTAGAAACCCACCCAAGGTACATTGCCACCAAGTTTGAAGGGAATCTGGATGACAGTTTTGGAGAAGAAGTCGAAAATGTGTGTTAGCATTAGAATGCCCATTGACTTGCATATTAATCAATAGGAAAGTGCATTTACCGATAAGTACCCGAATTGAAAAAAATCGTTAAAAATCAGGAATCCACAGCAGTGCCACCTAGTGAACAAATTCAGAGCAAGGAGCCCATAGTAGTATTTCTGTGTGATATCAAAGCAATTGGATGAGCGGTTTCAGAGAAAAATAAGAATTGTTAAGATTTGCCCCCCCCCCCAAAAAAATAAATTAAAAATTCATAAAAAAAATAAACAATCACTGGACCATGACCATTTTTACAAACTAGATAGAGACCCACCCAAGGTACATTGCCACCAAGTTTGAAGTGAATCTGGCTGGCGGTTTCGAAGAAGAAGTCGAAAATGTGAATTAGCATTAGAATGCCCATTGACTTGCATATTAATCAATAGGAAAGTGCATTTACCGATAAGTACCCGAATTGAAAAAATCGTTAAAAATCAGGAATCCACAGCAGTGCCACCTAGTGAACAACTTTGTTTGACCCTTTCACAATGAACATATCCACCAAGTTTCGGCTTAATCTGTGAGACGGTTCTAGAGAAGAAGTCGAAAATGCGAAAACACACAAAAATTCATAAAAAGATAGCAAAAAAAAAATTGCAGCACCACATCTTGAACAAATTAAGGTCTAGGGGTCCCCAGAAGTCTTCCTATGAAAATTTGAAGCAATTTGCTGTGTGGTTTTGCAGAAGAAAATTTTTTAAAGATTTGCGCCAAAAATTTACAAAAAAATTCATAAAAAATCCAAACATCACTGGACCGTGACCATTTGAAACAACTTGGTAGAGACCCACCCAAGGCACATCCCCACCAGGTTTGAATTGGGGTTTACGCCAGTAGTTTTGGAGAAGAAGTCGAAAATGTTAATTGTGGACGACGGGCGGATGGACGGATGATGGACGACAGACCCTCACAAAAGCTCAGCTGAACAAACTAAGACCTAGGAGTTCCTGGGAGTGTCCCTGTGTGATATCAAAGCAATTGGGTGAGCGGTTTTGGAGAAGATTATTTAAGGTTTACCACAAAAAAGAACAAATAAAATCATAAAGTATTGAAAAAAAACACTGCAGCGTGACCATTTGAACAAATTTAGTAGAGATTTACCCAAGGCACATCCCCAGCAAGTTTGAAGTGAATCTGGCTGACGGTTGTGGAGAAGAAGGCGAAGATGTGAATTGTTGACAACGGACGGCGGACCACAAGATAAGCTCAGCTGACTTGTCAGTCAGCTGAGCTAAAAATGTGGAACCCTTTAACTTGGTTTCAACTGTTTTTCGTGGACCTTTATTTCATTTATTGCCATTTTGTTGATAATCAAACCCAGCTTCAGAAATGCTCATTGAAAGAGAACTGAATGAATGACTTTATTTTATTGAAGGAATGAAAAAGTGCTGTTTTACATTCAATATTCGTTATGTCAAAACTTCGTTCAGCAATATTGGACCTTTTCGACATGTTTAGAGCAGATTCATGTCGCTCAAACAGCGTTATTTGTATGTCGGTCTGACTGGAAGACTGCCGTGAAGAAACAATTTTAATTTAAAATCAACAAATACAATAATGAATAAAGGAAATGAAAAAAAAATGAGAAATACAGTGAAACCTCATTATAACGACACTCCGATACCCGACATATTCATTATAATGACACAAATTGTCATGAGAAATTATTTGTTTGTTTGTTTGTTTGTTTTTTGATTCAGTTTTCTGACATATTGTGTTATGTGACACTTTTTAGTGAACAGATAGTGTCATTATAACGAGTTTTCACTGTAAAAACAAAGAAGAAACAAAGCACATAGAAAGAAGCGAAAAAAGAAAAGAAAGAAAGACTAGAAATACCGAGAAAAACTAAATCATTCAAATTCAAAAAGTACTTTTTTTCCCTTTTATTGTATCAATTTTTTTTAAAGTCGATCTATGTACAGATAGCTCTCCGCTGTGTAAAAAGTCCCCGTTCGTACGATTCAGTTGATTAAATACCCAGGTAAGATGAGATCACAATGTATCTCAGTATAATATACCCAGTAATGTAATAAGAGCGTTACGAGTGTTTTAGAGCTGTGTCAACGTGAAAACTAGTTTTAAGGTAGTCGAGCTATTTCCCGGTAAACCGCAAAGACCAGGTTTTATGTAATCCAGCTATGCCCCGGTAAACTATACTAAGTCCACTGTCCTCTGCGTGAAGCGTTCTGTCCTGAAGTGCTAAACTAGTAACAAATTCGCTCACAGTACCATGCTTGGCAATGAAAATGTTCAATTAAATCAGCGATAGGCCATTTGTGAGTTTTATATTTAGACAATTTATATCCAATACACCTGCTTTCAATAAAACATAGTTTTTTATGGCCCTGGCATTTATACTTCACAATTTTCAAACTGTACACTCCCTCTATACATTCTGTAGAATGTGTAAGGCGGGCTTTCGGCCATCCTAAAAAGTCATTTTTTGTCGGGTCACGATTTTGCCGTTGAACCTCAACCCCCTCTGCTACGTTAATACGGAAACATGGATTCTAGTGGAATGGAAGAATAGCAATGTGGAGGGTGGGAATGCACAAACAATTGAGGGAGAAATTGGAAGAAAGAGGACAGACAAAAAGGGAGACAGGAAAGAGAGGAGACCGAAAGAAAAGAGATGGACAGAAAGAAGGAAGGAACAAAGAGAGGCACACAGAAAAGGCCAGTGAGTGAATAAATGAAGACAGAGAGGAAGAAAAAAAGAAAGAATCATTAAACAGAACCTGACTAGTATCAGGATGACTCATTTTATGAATCAGCGCTGAGATGGAATCATAAAAACTAGTCTGGTAGAGACGTGAACGACATAACCACGAATGTGCGCAGTCCTTCTAACCTTCCAAAGTCTACAAGTGCTGAATTAGAAGGTGACGGCATGTACTATCTCAGGTAATTCTGTGTTCCTGACTAAAGTGATTGCAAAATCACTATCCAGCGTCTCCTCTCAGTGGTACGTACATTCTATTTAATGCAATTAAGTAATGCTGCAGTATGCGTCACGGGAAAACCCCTCTTCACTAGGTGCATATGCTTTCAAAATTGCCCAAATATATGCACTCCTAACCGTCTGTAGAAAACAACGAAAAGTCGCTAAAAATTTGGGCATTAAATTAGCATCAAGTAGCTAACAAATATTTTATAAAACAAGTCAAAATTCATTTCTGCTATTTTCCATCAGGGCCCAAGTGGCACTTTTAGGGAAAAACGTAAATAATAAGAAAATAGAAAATGCACGAATAGAGACGGAGATGTAGCACTGCTCATTGAACTTTTTTCCAGTCAACAGGTGTCCACAAATAACCACATGCTATTTCAAAGCAATTGGTCGACCACATTTACAGATCTAGCAAACTAAAGATTTTTGGTCCAAATATCACTGAAATGTGTCCTACTGAACAAAAGTGGTTGATATCTACCTAAGCAACGGACCCTTGTCGGCAAGTACTGCTACTCTACTATCATGTACGGTGCATATATTGCATTATTGCCAAACTGGTTGCATGGAATGCTTTGATGTTATATATGGATATGTCCCAGGTGGATTTTATCATTATTATCATCATCTACATCATCATGAAAACTTCTCAGGAACTTTGACCCCTTCCTTTTAGGTTACGTACAGTGTCACTTTGGGCCATGTAGTTAATATTTTGGCCGCCAGATGGAACACATTCTTTCTTTCTTTCTTTCTTTCTTTCTTTCTTTCTTTCTTTCTTTCTTTCTTTCTTTCTTTACCAGTAAAATTGTCCGACAATTTTCTCAGGCACACTTAGAAACTCCGAACTTGGTACAATACGCATGCATATTAATTTCCCACCACAAGTCACGGGTTGGACGCCAGGCGATCGGGGGGGGGGGGGGGAGGGGATTTGCAGGTCACATCACTGTCGCCGACTGGGCCATCTGTTCATTTCTCACAAAATTAGCAGTTTTTCGAGAAATTTAAGTTCACAAATGGCAAATTGGTATTTATCTTATATTTCCCGAGCCATATAGATCGAAAAATTTCCATCTGCCTTTAATAATTATTCTTTATTTCCAAAATATTAATAAAATCCCGCTTATCCCCACAGGTACCGACCGGTATCTCGCCATATCCCGCCAAGCGAGACTAGGCAATCAGGTATGCTTTTGTCGCAGGAGATTAATATGCATATCTCCTATTATAGATCCAGACACGAAGTCGAGCCTTTTTGCAAAGATGAGTAAACTTTTTGAAAATTATGCAAATTAGAGCCATTTGACGCTTACCCTCCCCCCCCCCCCCCCCCCAAATGGCGCTGGTACCTTGGGACATCTGGTGGGAAAAAAGTTTGGCAAGCTTTGCAAGCAACACACGGGGCTGATCCTGCAGCTATAGTGATATCCGGTGGCTGAGAAGTACAGCTCAGGATATGTGAAGTTCTCTGTAAGTGGACAGCTGGCCAGCGAGCTAAGACCTGGAAAAGTCAATACTTCTCTTTGAATTGTTGACTTGACCATGAGACTTTGTTGGATGGATGGGAAACCATATATGCGACTGAAGGAGCAAAGGCATGTTAATGTCTGTATACTCCACAGCCTGTATAGTGCCTGGCAATAGAGATGGCCAAGTCATAGATGTAGACTATAGCATGTCCTGCTGTATGGATGAAAAGTCACGCTTAGAAATGTCCCCAGGGCATACATTGGCTCCTTACTCTTGAACATTGAAATAGCCAAATTTTGTTTTTACTTTTTGACCAAAAAAAAAAAAAAAAGTTCCCAATTTCATGGCATCTTGAAGTCGAGGCGCCAGTTTGATCACTGACTGCATGACTGCATGGTTTTAATCAGGCCAGAATTAAATGAGCGGATGACACACACACACACACACACACACACACACACACACACACACACACACACACACTGAATACTTTGCACATTTTGCTTAATACACCCCTCCCCCTTCTGCTACAACATGAAGTCCACCTCTTTGATGTCATACAGCCATTTGGCATACATCATTGATTAGCTTTCATGGTCAAAACCTCTGTTCTGGACAACTTAGTATCCATAGTACAATTGATTGCCTGCTTTCAAAGCTTCGGTCTTGCATCAAATTAGAAAAAAACTCCCATCCACTATGTGATAACTTCTCCACAAAATACAGGTAACCACATACTGTTCAGGTTGAGCAGATCTCTGAGGCCAAAACAACCAAGTGGCACCCATCGCAAAGCTGCAGTGCTATATTCATACAGGTGGCAGGAAGCGCATTGTGCAGGAGTATCTGAGTCAACCCTTGGTCCCAAGAGATCACTGGGTAGAGGCCTGTAATGTTGTATCCCCCATCACAGAATAGGTGTAGGCTCAGTTGGCTTGACCACTCAAAGCATATCAGTCTTCCAGTCCACAATGGCTCTTTTGGCAACTTTATTGGATTCATAATCACAGAACTGGAGTGTAGAACAATTAAGTATGTGGATCAGTGTCATCACGGTGACGCACTCAAGCATGTAGTGGTAGACTTTTGATGTTTGTTTTCTTCTTGTAACCTGTCAAATGAAACCTGTTCTTCATAGGTGCTATTTCTTTCTTCATCCATCTTCTCCTTTTCCTGCTGCTTCTGCTGCTGCTGCTCCTCCTCCTTCCCCTCCTTCACCAACAATTTTGTCCAACAATTTTCTCAGAAACTAGTATGCTTAGAAACTCCAAACTTGGTGTGAAGATAGATCTATGCATGAAGTTTTGCGTATAAACAAAGACGGTTGAGTGCATTTAAAATCATGCAAATAAGGGCATTTCAAATTTTAAATCTTGAATATCGTCAAAAGTGTTATAGGTAAAGATGCCATTTCAACTTCCACTTAGGTTTGTGATGTAGGCGCATTCAATGGACCACAAACTAAAGTTGTAGAATTTTGATTTATGGAAATTAGGGGCACTTGGAAAGTTTAAATGCTGAATATCTTCAAAACTATCGAAGGTAGAGGTGCCATTCCACCTTCGTTTTGTAGTTTTGTGCTGTAGTTGTATCCAATGAATCACAAGCAAAAGTCGCAGAATTTTAATTTATGCTAATCAGGGGGTACTTGGAAAATTTAAATGTTGAATATCTTCAATACTGTTATAGAGATGCCAATTCGACTTCAATCGGCAGAGTTTTTTTCTGTAGGTGCATGCAATGACCCACAAACAAAAGTGGTACAATTTTTAATTTATTCTGATTAGGGCCACTAGTAAAGTTTTAGCGGTGAGTATCTTCAAAGCTATTGAAGGCAGAGGTGTCATTCCCTATTTGCTTCATAGGTTTGTGCTGAAAGCGCATCTGATAACTAATAAACAAAAGATGTGGCATTCAAATAAATACAAACTTTGGAACACACAAATGTTCTTTGAAGCAAATTTTCTTCTAGTTTTCTCTTATTTTTGTAATGAACTTCTTGAGGATATTTTCGACTTGTTCTTCAGAGCGGTTGAACAGAATTGCATAAAATATCAATATAATCTTACTAAAATGATACAAATGTGCGAAAATGAAAGGATTATGTCCAGTTTTGACGACATTATGGGGTATTAAACTTTGGGACCGTGTGTCATTGCCTAGTGCAACTGTATAGGTATACAACAGTAATACAGTGCATGTATTGTTATATTGTCAAATGATGTTAGAGGTGTGTATTCTGCTGACACAGCAAAAATCTGGAAGGTGGTGATCTGAAAGGTCCGCAAATGATGATCCACTTTACTTTATTGGCAACCAGCGAGTGCCTGATCCCTGCAATATCATGAAAGAGTAGATACATATAAAAGCTATCCATAAAATAAGTTTGAACCAGATTGCTAGATACCAATTCCTACCTGGACCGCGGACATGGCTGCGCCAGTACTTGGTACGGTCGGTCCTACCATGGTTAATGAACAATTTGTGTAGCCAAAATGGAGGCTTACACTATGTTATAATTTTATAACAACTGGATACCGTAAAACGTTCTCATAACACTTTACCTTCCTTAATTTTCTTTTTTTATATATATATATAAAACGGCATTATACTCACGTGAAAGGGAAATGGAAGCGACCTCTTGCCCAGCGCACATTTATAACGGTAATACCAGCTTCCCGCAAGAATCACGGGATTTATTTTCAAGTGCTCGCATGGAATCTCCGACCATTGGATCGGCCGTTTGTTTTTATACCAGGATTACACTTGTGCACTGAACTGTGTGTGTTTTATCTGCAGTTACCGACCTTGACATTTTTAAGGTCACTACCTTTTGGGGTTTTTTTTGCAAGGACGGTTGGGACTTTTAGATATATTTACTAAATGACTACTTACTTTTCTAATGCATTTTTATTTTCCATAATCAAATTATGTCGAAACCAACGTTTGCAGACCTTTGCCTTGGTCTTCTTACTGGCAACCATGTCTTTAACCATAATTCGATATTGTATCAGCATATTTGCTTGATGTTGAGTTACTTGAATTCATTTAAATAAAGTAACTCAAGGTGCCACTTTGAAGAAATGAACTTGTGGTGTATTAACAATTTGAATCAAAGTCGCATGACAATTAGGAAAAATTTGTTCTTTTATCAATCTGCACCTTTCTGCAGAGCAATGTTAATTATGGATGTAAAATACTTGAAATGAAAAAAGTTTCCACTATAAAATTACATCAAAATAGTGTGCTTACACTAAAGGGAAACAGTATATAGCGGCTGAGTTGTCTACTCTTTTCTTCAGTCAACGCGTCACGGTCCATAGAAGAGAAAACATGACTTGTGATATGGTGATCTGAATGGCTAGTCCAGCTAAATTCACTGCGCTACCAAAAAGAGATACGTATGGAAGAGAAAATATGACTTGTGATATGGCGAGCTGAATGGCCAGTCCAGCTAAATTCCCACAGTTACTAGAAAGAGATACGTATGCAAGAGAAAATATGACTTGTGATATGGTGAACTGAATGGCTATTCAAGCTAAATTCAAAATGTTACCAGAAAGAGATACGTATCAGTTGCCAATCAGCGTAGTGAGTCAAGGTTGTTTACAACATGGGAGCATGAGTACGAGAGGTTTTTTTTTTCAATCGCAGCAACTATCAAAAAAGCCATGCGAGTAAGGTTTTGTGCAGAACCATCGTGGTCCTCTTGTTAAACCATATGTTGACATAACATTACAAACATCATAACTCCCCCAAACGTAACCACTGCACTTGTCACGTGGGTTTTGTGTCCGATCATGTCAGAAGCTGTAATAAACCATTATCCAGTCCACTGCGTGTTTTTCTATTTGAATATTGAAGGTTGAATTGTTGAACCTTGAATTCAAGCTTGTCGAATTACGAACGCAGTCTGATCGATTACAAATAAAACTAGAAAAGAATATTTGCTTAACAGCAAATCTGTTTGTGTGCCTTCAAAATAGGAATTTTGAGATGCAACAACTTTTTAATTGATCACTGGATATACCGTGTTTTTTATTTGCCTATAGCATATACCTATAAATTGAAGCTGGATTGGCACCTGTATGTACAATACTATTGAAATTATCAAAGTTTTAAATTGTGTGCATTTGGCTGATTTGCACAATTTATCTTGACATGACCTTTGATCCTGACATGAAAAATGACCTATTGCCTTGACATGACCTTTTGACCTTGAAATAACCTTTGACATAATCTTGGACCCTGACATGACCTTTCACCTTGATATGGCCTTTGACCTTGGCATGACCTTAGACCTTGACATGGTTTTGACCTTGACATGACCTTTGGCATGACCTCTCACCTTGACATGATCTAAGATTGGAAGATATTTAAGGTTTAAAATTCAAATGCCCTGATTTGCATAATCTTCAACATATTTTCTCCTCTTTATTAAAAAGGCACAAATTAATGTATAGACCTATGATCATACCAAGTTAGAAGTTTTTGAGTGTAATAGTGTTCGAGAAAACTGACGAAGAAAAGTTGGTACTAAAATAGAAAGAATGAAAGAAAGAAATAAAAAACTCAAGACAAAACAGAATGTCTGTGTTGGCACAGACATAACAAGATGACTGTAACAGTCATATGCTCAGCTGACATTGAATGATGAAGTAGTCCTGTGAACTTAACAATAATATTAAGATCATTTCGATTTAAGACGGTCATCTCTGCTTGCAGTATCAAGTCTTTCCTCACACAGTTCAGGTTTCGTCACCTTTTAAATGAAAGTGACAGGATCCACAGTCACCAAAGTATGAGCCAATACGACGTCAACATCAGTCAAGGTCCATATTAAATAGTCAGAAATGAACCCCATTTGTGTTTTCCTATTGATGTCTAATTATAACATGGACCCTGATCCACCATTGCCGAGATATCAGCCAATATATCAGACTTGTTGCTACCCTTGTTATGAGTAATTAACTTTACTTGTGGCCAACATTCGCTTCTGACCTGGGATTTTAAGGCAAACCCCACGTTGATGATCAATATTTAATGCAGTCCTTGGTGTTTTTTATATGTGAATTGATCAGATAAGATGAATTAACGTCATGAGTACCTGTTCATTACTTTGACATATGTAAAACGAGAAAGCACACTCTCTGGACTTGCCATTGTTTGGTAGGCTCCCTGCAATGTAAATCTTTGCCATCAGTGTTTACGTAAAAATAAGTATATCATAAAGGGGACACTAAAGTGGATGCAGTTCTTGATCTTGGTTTAAAGCATTTTGTTTTCAGTATGACAGTGATATAACTAACGTGTAGATAGACACCTACTGATTTTTGTTAATTTTGATAATTTTTTTTTAATCGGAAACTCCTGTGATACCATGCAGTGATCAAATTTGGTCGAAATTGCGTCAATGTGAGGAAAAAGTCGAAAATAGACTTTAAAAGAGAACAACACAGAAATTTTTAAAGAATAGAAAAAAATCGCAGCGCCATGTAACAAATTAAGGTCCATGGTTCCCCCAAAAGTGTCCGTTCGCAATTTCAAAGCTAATAGCCAGAAGATTTGTGATGATTTAAAAACAAAAACAAAACAAAACAAAAAAACAAAAAAAAAAAAAAAAACAAAACAAAACAAAAAAAAAAAACAAAACAAAACAAAAAAAAACAAAAAAAAAAAACCTAATAAAAATATCCAAAATCCAAAGGAGAATTTGAACAAACTTGGTAGAGACTTTTCCAAGGTACATCCCATAGAACTTTGACAAGGGCAAGGTTTAAAAGAAATGAAAATGTGGATTGTGAATGAATGACGGACGCAGTCTCGCCCTGTAAGTTCAGCTCACTGACACGTCAGCTGAGCTATGGCGTATGAAGCACATAACCATCCAGTTCACATAACCACCTTCGACGTCTTTTCATCGTTAATAACGATTATGGTCATACACATGAATAGAAACCAACACAGACACGACAAAACTCGGAACAGTAAGGTAAATACTTTGTACGATTCTCGATGTGCGAGTACAGATGTAATTTATAAAGCACCGTAGAGGGTATTCATATCCATGCACGCAAATGTGTCCGTATATTTGGAATCCAAGCCCAACGCGCTATGTTATATGGCAACCTGAGTGTCTTATTAATGAAAGCATCTGGTAAGCTTGTAATAATTCTTGCATTGTTTCACGATTATTCATTTGTATTTGTTATATTTTACAGCTATGTCAATTATCTTCCTTGAAAATTTAGTAACTGAAGAATTGTGTTAAAACATTGATTATGTTATGAAATAAATCAAATATACAATCAAACATATGGGTGCTTCCTTGCAATGTTTACAACCCGTATCCTAGTTAATTCGCTATTTCCAAAATTCACTCAGCACTGCTCTGGTTACTTTAAAGTGAAATATATTTCTACAGTTATGTCTATGTGCTTTCCTTCCTCTTTTCTTTCTTTCTTTCTTTCTTTCTTTCTTTCTTTCTTTCTTTCTTTCTTTCTTTCTTTCTTTCTTTCTTTCTTTCTTTCTTTCTTTTTTTCTTTTTGTTTTTCCTTCCTTCTTTCTTTTTTCCTCTTCCTTTACCAAAGCATAAGTAATTCTCAAGCTGAACGTGTGCAGGGTTGCACGACTTACCTTGCACTGATAATAGGGGAGAGCAAGAACAGAAGTTACTGCTGCTCTCCTGTAGAGGCCATTTCAGTCATTCAGGTCTAGAGTTGTGTCTACCCATTACTTTTCACTGTAATTTACAGCTTAATAACCTTAAAACCACTCGTTGCAGAAACAGCAAAATCTGTGAGGTAAAATTATGTACACAGCTGAGATGTTCACACAAATGTTATTCTTACAGCTTTAAAATTACACTTTTAATTTGAGGCTAATTTAACATGCGATCCAGTGGGAATACACATTTCTAGCCTTGAAGAATTCTGTGTGTTGGATTGTGTATTCAGCTGCATACACAAATAATTGGTAATTGTGACCTCTCCTATTGTTAGACTGAGAAGCAGCAGGTACAAGATGACATCAAATTTTAAAGCAAACAGGATTGCTTACGTCAATATTCAAAGTCTCATCCTAAAAGTTGATGAACTCTGTTTATTAAATTTCCTACAATGCTCTTGACATCTTGCTGGTATCATGAAGATGTTTAAGTGACACTCTGTACTGGCGAACTTTGTATCCCATGTTATAACTTGCAAAGATAGGCTCGATCTCTCGAAATGGAAGTCTCAGTATTTACATCAATGACATATTCTGTTGCGAGAGAATTCACTGCACCACAACTTCTCTTGAAACTGCTTGGATTAATTGTCATCTTAACTGCTTGGATTAGTTGTCATATTCTTAATGTTAAGTCTGTTGCCCTTGGAGGTCTCTACCGACCCCCTGATACGTCACTACCAAACTTGTATTGAAGAATTGGAACACCTATTTGAGGCCATCTGACCTGATGATTCTGAAATTCTTTTCCTCGTGATTCAAATTTAGTTTTCTGAGTACAAGGCGCAGTGTATTTCAAGGCTGAACGCTATGGAGACTTTTATTAAGTTATTCACAATCCAATGAGGGTTTCTGAATATTGCTCTACCACGAACAATACGATTTTCATCAACAAAGAACACATGGCTCGGTCACCAGGGGTGCTTTGCTGGTACCTCAGTGATCATAGTTCCGTACCTTTTTCTAGGAAAGGTTTTCGTCGCAAAGGTAAATTTAAAATTATGAAAGTCAGGGCTTCTTGAAGTTTCAATACTTAAACATTCTAAAATGGAATTAGAAATCTGAATCGGCTTCAAGGTTTAAGCGAAAATAACCCATTTTGCCTTGTAATAATTTTAGGGAAATTTTGTTGGCACGCTCGGTACGCTTTGAATTTTAGAATGAGGGTATGATAAATGTAAATTAGTGCATTGACTTAGGGGAAAAAGTCGGGTCCCGGGACCCACAAAGAAACTATGTTTATAACCTTTACTGAAATGAAACACTGAAACATATTTAAAGTGTATGTGTCAACACACACTTTTCTGTTTTTTCCTGAAATTCATTTTCTTTCTTTCTTTCTTTCTTTCTTTCTTTCTTTCTTTCTTTCTTTCTTTCTTTCTTTCTTTCTTTCTTTCTTTCTTTCTTTCTTTCTTTCTTTCTTTCTTTCTTTCTTTCTTTCTTTCTTTCTTTCTTTCTTTCTTTCTTTCTTTCTTTCTTTCTTTCTTTCTTTCTTTCTTTCTTTCTTTCCTTCCTTCCTTCCTTCCTTCTTTCTTTCTTTCTTTCTTTCTTTCTTTCCTTCTTTCCTTCCTTCCTTCTTTCTTTCTTTCTTTCTTTCTTTCTTTCTTATTTTCTTTCTTTCTTTCTTTCTTTCTTTCTTTCTTTCTTTCTTTACCAGCAAATTTGTCCGACCCTTTTCTCGGACACTTTTATACATAGAAACTCCAAACTTTGCATGATTGTACCTCCATACAAGGAGTTTCACCGTTTTACACAGAGTAATGAAGATATTTAAAATTATGCAAATTACGGGCATTTGAAATTTTAAATCTTGAATATCTTGAAATGAATAATAGATAAAGATGTCATTCCAACTTCCACTAGGGGGTTATTGACCAGTGTGCATCTAATGAATTAAAAACAAAAGTTGTAGCAATTTAAATTATGCTAATTAGCACCATTGGAAATTTTTAAAACTTAAATATCTTCAAAACTATTATAGATAGAGAAGTCATTTCAACTTCTACTAGGGGATTATTGACCATTGCGCATGTTTTTAATCTAAAACAAAAGTTGTACCAATTTAAATTATGCTGAATAGCAGTATTCAAAATTTTCAATCTTGACTATCTTCAACACTAAAATAGATAGAGATGTCATTCCAACTTCTACTAGGGGGTTGTTGACCAATGAGCACCTAATGAATTGAAAATAAAAGTTGTAGCAATTTAGATAATGCTAAATAGCACCATTAGAAATTTTAAATCTTGAATAACTTCAAAACTATAATAGATAGAGATGTCATTCCAACTACTACTCCTGTGTTATGGAATAATTGTACATTGCCATACCAATATGCTTTGAAGAGACACACACTGATTTGCTATGCAGCAAATCATCTTTCCTACTTTCACTTGCTTTTATTCAGGTACAGTATAAGAATTCCACCATTCGACATGTTGCCTGTTCCTGAGAGAAAAAAATAAAATAAAGAACATTACATGTACTTATGCGTCCTCTTGTAGCTAGTTGAACACCATAAAAGTTCATGTGGCATTAACTTTCTCAATTGCACAAAATACCCGTAGGTAGGGATAATCTAATTTTAGCTGTACTTCTAGCTCTTGAATGTTTTATTTAGATAAAAAAAACTAGCATTTATGCTGTTTCTACACCCAGAGAGCTGCACATTTTTGTTATTATGTCCCCACACACGCTGAGAACACGGGCTCGCAGGGCACGCCAGTTGGAGGCACTCCCAAGTTGCAAGTTGCACGTAAGTCCATCTTTTTTTTTTTTTTTTTTTGAATGTTTCCGCACAATGCTCGGCGCACGCTTTGGACTTGCAGCCATGCTGACCTATTACGGACAAACAAGTGTGATCCACGTTTCAGTATTTCAGGGACGAAAAAAAGTGAAAAACAGATTATAACCAATTAATTAAATAAACTCATTGGAAACGGCAACATACCAAAGTGAAAGTAGGAACAAAGACCGGCAAAGAAAAAGGCAGAAATACACATAGATCTATAATTTGTTTATTTACACGTGTGTATAGCTGTTGCCGTGTTTATTTATATCGAAAGTATTCTGGTATTAGAAATTGGATTCGGGACTCGTCTTTTTGGCATTTTGACGGGAGGGGGGTACCCGAGTCCCGAGTCAATGCTCTAATGTAAATAACTTGTATGAACGGGCCTGTGACTTTGATAGGAAGAGTGTCTTGCATAGAAGTACCTCGGCGTCATGCAAATGTGGTATGAAAATAGGTAATGTGGATCCCGAGCAGTTCTTACAGAAACTGAGTGAATATAATTTACCAGTACGTAATGAAACTGGTGAGCAAGCGGCACAGCAAGTAGCTCATATACTTTATTCATGTTCAACTGCAAGAAGAAAAAATGACGTAGGCCATAGAAATTTTGTCATTACGAAAAGTTCATAGCAAAAAAACAAAACAAAACAAAAAACAGACAAAAAAACAAAAACACAAAACAAAACAAAACACCCCCCCCCAAAAAAACAACAACAACAACAACCCCCCCCCAAAAAAAACCCAAAAATAAATATGAAGGAGAAGAGAGAAAGATATTATGGAAGGCTATTAACGGGAAGGGAGAATATGCTGCTGCTGCTGCGGGGGAGGAGGAGGAGGAGCCAGAAGCACCCTTTGGCGACGCCTTCAAAGAACACAAAGGATTCAAATATACCTCATATCGTAGTCACTGGGGATTTAAATGATGATATATTACAATATAGAAAAAGTAAGTTATATTCTATTTTAGAGAGTAGAAATTTTTCCCACTTAGTAACAGAACCTAAACGGGTCTCATCTCACAGTTCACTATGTATTGATATCATGGCAGTTACAAATCCTGATTCAATCAATGTCGCTGGTACAGTAGATTTAAGTTTAAGCGACCACTTCGCTGTGTTTTGTTCAATTTCTTTTAAAGTGAATAAGCAAAAACCGTATTTCAGACATGTCCGGCGTTTTGAACGCGGTGATTTCAATGGTTTAAACGGAAAGTTGGGAAACATAGAATGGGAGAAGGAGTTCGAAAATTTACACGTGCCTGATATGGTAGTAAAATGGTCAAATATATTCTTAGACACGGCAAAAGATTTTATCCCATGTGAAAAGGTGAAATTTCGACCGGGTAACACCCCCCACCCTCACCCTCACCCGTCCTGTTGAAGCAAATGGAGTTGGTGGTGTCTAATGAAAGGGACAGCAACAGGCTGAAGGATCTCATCCCTGTAACGGGCAGCGTTAAGATTGCCTTCAATGAAGATTAGCTGGGTTTTGGCTGTGAATGAAATTCCACCCCACACCATCACTGATGCACCTCCAAATCGATCTGTTTCCAGCACACAGGCATCTGAGTACCGTTCTCCCCTTCGTCGCCAAACACGTGTCCTACCATCTGCATGATACAGGGTGAAGCGGGATTCATCGGTGAATAGCACATCCCTCCACTGTTGATGGGTCTAGAGAGTATGGGCAGTAGCCCATTGTCGTCGGGCTTGCCTTCTTGCCTGTGTCAAAATTTGACCCCTGTAAGGACGCCTGGTGTGTAGATGGTGTTCGTGTAGTCTATTACGGACTGTCTGGGCAGATATTCTTTTATTGGTTCTGCCAGGTGTCTGTTGTGCAGTTCTAGAGGCTGGTCGAGTTCTGTTCCGCAGATGTGACACCCTGATGTGTCTGTCTTGTGCAGGTGTGGTTTCTCTTGGTCTCCCAGGATGCTGTCTATCAGCTGTGGCCCCAGTCTCCTGGAATCTTGTAGCAAGTCTGGATATAGTGGATTTGTGGACTTGCAGTCTTCTTGCCACATGTGCTGGAGATAAACGAGCATGTAGCATGCCAATTCCTCTCTCCCGATCTACTGTTGATAATCGACCCATAGTTCTTGGAATACTGTGCCAAATGAATCCCATGCTGCCCTTTTATTGTCCGTGAGGGGCTACACCCAACCAGTAAAGGTGCGAATGTTTTAGTCATGTGGGTAACACTGAATCCTGCAGTTGTCCTTGATTCAGCACAACCACCAAACTTTGAAAGCCTCATATCCTCGCACACAGTTACGCTTTGACTGATTTCAATGTGGTCTTTTCCTGTCCCAGAATCAAAAACTTGAACCTTAATTTCAGGTGTCAGAGACTTGCGTAAAATAGCCTGCTGTATTCACTCTTGATTCATGACAATGACCCCATGGCAAGGTCAGGGTACTCGATCTTGAGGTCACACTACTTGGTGCATTATTTTAGACTGATTTAACAACGGTTCGTATATTTCTGAACTTAAAATACAGTTCCAATGTGAAAATAAACCCAAATGAAAAAGTTGCGTTATTTGTTTGGTTCAGTATATATAGACCAGGTGGAAACTGAGGTGGGGTGTCACCTGAGAGTAGAATTTATGCCAATAGTAAATTTGTGTAGCAAAGTTACTCCAAATTCATGTTCTGCTTGTTGATCATGCCAACGTTGGGGCAAAATATATTTTTTCGATGTTTTTCTGTTGTGACCCATGCAAAATTTGTGATTTTCAGTAGCACCTACCTGTGGCACTACTTTTCACATTAACATGAAAAATATATAAGCTATAGAAACAAAAAGAATATCATTATAAAGACAAGAAAATTATCTTTAAAATAAAGTCTGTTGCAGTATTACACTGAATCAACTTGAAAAGCTACAGTCTAATATATTTACCCTTACCCTTAAATTTTGGAAAATTGGCAAAATATTTGACTTCACATTCTTACCAGCACTCCAGTTTTACTCTGAATGAACTACTTTTTGGTCAGATTCATATTCAGATACTCCATTTATGTAATTGCATTAATGTTTTAAGTTTGCTTTGATGTAAATGTAGTTTTTGTCACCCCTTATTAATAACTCATGCTCATTGGGCCATTTTAGGTAGACCCCACTTGCTGAATGTGTTTTGATAACTACTTAAAAAGTATAAAAGATACCAGAAAAACCAGCATTCCTACTTGCTTTTCGTTTTCTTATAATAACAGCTTAAATATTTAAACTACACTTTAAAGTTTGGTATAATTTAAAAGCCAACAAAATTTTCTATAAAATAAACCCTAATATGCTACTACATTGCCTCAACTTTGAAAGCTACAAGCAAATGTGTTTACCCTTACTCCTTATTTTTGGGGGGAAATTCCATGAAATATTTGTCTTACATTTCCTTCCAAGGGTATAGTTTATATTCTACAGAACTAATATTCAGCTAGAATCATGTTAATATACAATATCTTAGAAAACCTATTAAATTTGTGATATTCTCGTGATATTTATATAACTTCTGACACTTTTTAGTCAGGACTGTGCGTGATCAGCTGTATGCCTATATTTCATTTTTTTTTCACAAATATGTCAAATACCTTTACGGGAACAACTAATATTTAGCTTCACTGGATAGTCAAGGTTTGTGCTTTATGAAAAAAGGCAAATGAGTCAATATAATTCATCAAGCAGGATAATAACATGGGAAAGTGCCTACCCCTACCCCTTAATTTTGTGTAAATTTTTGCAGTGTTCGTCAGTTCATTGCTGTGAACACAGGGTATTTCTATCAGGATTACTTTTTCTATTTAGATGTAGGTTGTTAAAAAATATATTGCTGAAGTTAATATATATACATATGTATATATATATATATATATATATATATATATATATATATATATATATATATATATATTATGTATGTATGTATATATATATATATATATATATATATATATATATATATATATATATATATATATATATATATATATATATATATATATATATATATATATAACCAGTACCACGGCCATAATCAATTTTTGTTTGTTGAATTTGGATAGAGCATAAAATATTTGTACTTTCAAGTCTGTCAATGACCAACGGTCATTCTCTTTAGGGAAATTAAAAGGTGGTAGGTCATGTCTGCCGGGCCTGCATCTTTGTTAAGGTTTGGTCTGAAATGTATTGCTTCTTTGATACGTGGAAATGTTCTCAGTTCCCCTGTTGCTAGGCTAAAAAACATATTTGCATCATGGTTATACTTGTAACTCTGCACAGACCTAATAGTCAGTAGCTGGTGAAATTCTGCAAAAACTCAGCTGACGGGAGTTGGCAAGATAAGAAACACGTTTCACTTGCTTGAAAGATTCATTATGCAGAACCTTGATGTATGGATTCATGCCATTAGTATACCACATCCAAGCACGAGGCCTGTCATGCAGCTTGGTAAGTTGAATTTTTCTACCAGAACAAATAATTTCAACATGTTCAATGAATGGCAAGATTTGATGTCAATTTGGTCAATACTGTATTTTGCATGATTTCTTATTTGATACAGTGTTATGTAATTTGTTATATTTGATTCAAAAATGAATTAAGCAAAGGGAAATACTAATATGCAAGTCACTTGTACTTACTCAGCAACATTGCTGTGTTAATGAGATTTGAATATTAGTCTTAATCTAAAGTTGAAATGCAGTCTTTTGTTTTGATAGAGGATGCTTAACCTGAACATGTGAGCGGTCTTAATGCACTGCATATATCTTGTTACTGATGTATAGTTTTCTTTATCCTGCAGGGCTGGGCACTTTGATATTATAAAAGATGTCTGTCAAACGAAAGCACTCCAATGAAGGTCCAAAGATACGCATAGAATGTGTGGTGCATTACTCAGGCTTAACATCTGTGAATGCTGAGGTGACACCTCTAAGTGACATCAGTTATGGGACACTCTCTGAGTGTAAAATCACCCGTGACCAGTATAAGGATAAAAATAGTCACTCTGTACAGTGTGCGTCAATTCCAACACCAACCTTTGATCCAAACAGGCATGGATATCATAGACAATGTTACCAAAAATTCACAAAGGCAAAGCAACTTGAAAAACATGCAAAATCATCAGTTTCACATGATAGCTGACTTCGCCATCCTAGAGATCCCAGGACTTCGGCAACAAACTTGTTCCCTGATACGTGTGGAATATGCAAAAAGCATGTGATTAAAGTAAAACAGAAAAAACAATATCCAACAACGAATGTGACAAAATCAGCTGAGGCCACTATCAAGAAGGCTGCAGAACTACATGGTGATGAAGAAATGTTAACTAAAATTAAGGATGAGGACCTAATTGCCAAAGAATTTCACAAGCATGAAAAATGCTACAGAAATTATATATTACATTAAAAAATAGTGATCAAAGTAGCAGTGCAGATCATGAGCAAGGTGATATGAACCAAAGTAGCTTTGAAAAGGTGTGCCATATAGTTCAGGAAAATATTCTTGAAAGGCACCAAGCAGTTTCCATGGAGGTTTTCAATGAAGTGTATGGCATAGGAATAGCTGATCGACGATGTCGTTACAAACTGAAAGACAGACTTGCAAGCAAATATGGCAATTCTTTGCTATTTGTCACTGTACTTCCACAGAAGCCCCAGGTTGTAATCAGTGCAGAGTCTCTAAGTGGTGGTGCATCAGTTGCTGAACTACTATGCACTGGTGATGAACAAATAATAAAAAAGGCTGCCTCACTGCTACGTCAAACAATTTTGAGCTTTGCTAACACAGTGCCTGCTTTACCATGGCCTCCAACAACTGAGTCTTTTCTCAGCAAAGAAAGACAACCTCCAGATTGCATTTTGTCATTCTTTTTATGCTCGCTCAAAAATCCTAAATATCCAGAGAGTGGCCAAGTTGACCAGTTGGCCAAATCATACTCAGAGGATCTGATTCGTGGGGTCACACGGGGCAAGTTCCTTACAGCCAAACATGTACTTCTGGGTATAGTGATACACGATTTGACTGGGCAGAAATTGTCTGTACACATACTATTCAAGTTGGGTCATAGTTTAAGCTATGACCAACTGTGTGAGATTGAAACAGGTTTTGCAGAGCTGTCCCAGCATTTTGAAGAGCAAGGCCAGCTGCTACCCCTCCAACCAGATTCTGCATCTTCAACAGTCTTGACAGTGTTTTGGAGGGACAACTTTGATCACAATATTGAAACTGAAACTGGCCATAGGACCATTCATAATACACATGGTGTTGCATACCAGGAAGTATCAGAAGGATCTGTCTTCCGTGATGACCATGTATTAGTGTCACTTTCTAAAAAGCGATCAATCTGTTCAAGTAGCAAAGAATTTACACATCATCTTAGAAACCTCAAAAAGGAACCAAAAACAATAGGAAGCACAAGCAAATCTCCAATGGAAATGTCAGTGTTCACTTCTGCTAAAGCACAATTAATGTTGTGGAAACTATCACGTGAAGCACACAGGGATGACCAAATTGTTCCAAGATACACAGGGTGGATGTCTCTTATTTCAAACAACAAAGAAGATGCACCAAAAAAAAGACTGTAATAACATATCATCCTCCGATTCACAAGCCTATAACTGAATATGATACTGTTGTTGAATATCTGAACCAAACCCAGACAATGGCACGACAGGTAAACATGCCGTATGTTCATTTGACACTGGATGTAGGTGCAGCTATGAAAGCTTATCATATTTTGTGGAACTTTCTAGAACGATTTGAGAATGTGATCATTCATTTGGGGGACTTCCATCTCTTCCAGGAAAACTTTGGCACATTCGACAATATGTTGCTGGAAGTGGCTTTGAAGACATTGTTTTCCAAGCTGGTCTTTGTGCATCTGGCAGCATGAAACGTGTCTGGAGTGGCAAACATTACGATAGAGCATGGACTGTGTATGAACATTTTGCTGATGTACTGGATAGGCTTGTCCATGTACAGTTCTTTGAGCATTTCACTGAAGGCAGTCAACTTGCCCCTCAACTTGTCCAGCTCATAAACTCAGCACCTCAAACTATAGACTTTGAAAGATTTCTTCGGAGTGAAGATCTTGCAATCTTCCAAGCCAAGCATGAGGAATTTCGGCAACAAGTTCGTGTAGGCAATTTTGGAAAAACCCCACAATTCTGGATGATTTACCTTGACATGATGGATTGCCAGCATTTGCTACACACAGCCATTAAAGAGAACAACTTTGATCTCAGACTTCTGTGCTGGAAACATTGCTTGCCTCTGTTTTTTGCCTTCAATAAGCAGAACTATGCAAGATATGGGGCATACTACATGCTATCATTAGAAACGCTTGATGCCACTCACCCAGGGGCCAAGCAATTGATTGAGAAGCAAGGCCTTTCTGTCCAAAGAAGCCATCATAAATCATCAAGGCAAGCAGTTGACTAGGTTGGTGAACAGACATACAACAGGAGTGCCAAAATTCCTGGTGGTATCAAACAGTTCGCTGCAAATCAATCAGCATGCAACAAATGGGCATTAAACAGGCCTCATCTGGCTAAGTTTAGAGATTCCTTGCTGGAGATGACAGGACTTGATAGTTCAAACAGTCCCAAAAAGTCATGCAGACCTTCTGAGATTATCAAATCAGAACAATGTGTACAATCCATTTTGAATGCCCTTGACAATGAATTTATTGACCCATTCAGCAACACCCTGGAGAGGGAGAGATTGTACAACTTGTCTTCAGGATCACCTGTTCTGCCAGATATAGAGGAAAGTTTAACAATTGTGATTGAACGGGGTACTAAGAAGTATGAGGAATTTGTCCAGGAGAGACTGGAGAGCGAAGAAACAAAATTTTTTGCTCCAATTTCAAGGAATCCTTTAAAAACCTTCAAAGACTCAAACAGAAAGGTGAAAGTGTCTACCAAGGGCAAAGTGACTGAGTTAGCAATTGAGAGAGATATTCTGGGAAAGCTTGTTGCCCTGTCCAACAAGCATAACAAACCTGTGGACATAGACAGGGTATTGACACATTGCCTTGGCTCTGTCCCAATGTGTCTAGCAAACCCAGATGGAAGCAGAAGAACGACAGTAAAAAGTAAGTTGCTTGACTTATTGGTCGAATACTGTCCAATTTTGGATAACTCAGAGTTGCCTTCAAGAGACAGTGTATCAACTTACGTAGTTGACCTCATGGCAACAGTTCGCCTCATTACAGGTTTGTCTGAAACATTTGGGAATCTAGCAAACCTACTGTGGAGTTTGCTTCCACAAGGTTGTGAGAGAGTGGATGTGGTGGTTGACTCTTATAGACAGCAGCTTGGAAGCAGCTGGGAAATTGAAAGTACTGTTGTAGCTTCCCTTGAGGAATTTGTTTGTAAACTCTTTGGAAGGAAGCAAATCACGACTCTGAATAAAGCAAGGCAGCAAATTTTTTGGGAGAAATACCAGAAAAACAATGTTATTTCTGATCTTTCATTGCTACCACCATGCCATGAAACTTTACAATTGGACACACAACGAGCTAACTATGTAAGCTGTCTGTGGCGGCTTTCTAAAGTTGCAGTCATTTGTGCACCAAATCCAGCCGCTCACTGTAGGAGTGAGGATTTGGAAATCCAGTGGACAATTGCTCCCTTTCCGGCAGATGTTGTTTCCCTCCTGTCTGGAGAAACGTCTGGCCAATGAAATGAGGACAATATTGTAGAATCTGAGGAAGAGGAAACTGATTTTTCCAGCGATGATGAGGAGTTTTAATTCAAGTGTTTCTTTCAATCCAATGTTTTAATTCACCATATTATCAGTACAACTTGTCAGTGGGTACAAGAGCTGGCCCAAATGGCAGTTTAAGCTTTGGAAAAACTTTATGAACATTGATATCTGATAGTGTACAGGAATGGTTTATGATAATCAACAATCACAAAATATTTGAAATATATTGTCCTGGGTATCTAGAATGCAGATTTTTAATTAAAAGCCAAATACTCTAGTACTACCTCTGAGCTTTTCAATTGAAATGTTTTTGTGTGTGCATGTGAAATACCCATGGGCAGAATGTACTGTTTAGAGAATACATAAATTATGTTGAAAGTGTCTTTTTCTATCAGCTGATGACTCATAACATCCAAATAGTCACCTTTGTACAAATGTACAAATATTGTTAAAGTCAAGAGGGACTTAATTCACATATATCATGACTTTTGAATTTGAACTTGAGCTTTAAGATATAAATGCCATTTTAAGGGTTACAGCTTAAAATTAAAAGACATTCTTAAATTTATGTAGAAGTTCTTAAATTATTCAAGGGGGAGAATGTAAAGATGAATTTTGCTTGAAAAATTGCCGTGGAATTAGGGGTAGGGGTAACTTCTTTTGCCTGTAACTTTTGCACTATTTATTGTGAGATCAATTCCTTGGCTTTAATTAAACTGTATACCTCTTGGCTTTTTCAGAATGCTGGTTTTTCTGGTATCTTTTATACTTTTTAAGTAGTTATCAAAACACATTCAGCAAGTGGGGTCTACCTAAAATGGCCCAATGAGCATGAGTTATTAATAAGGGGTGACAAAAACTACATTTACATCAAAGCAAACTTAAAACATTAATGCAATTACATAAATGGAGTATCTGAATATGAATCTGACCAAAAAGTAGTTCATTCAGAGTAAAACTGGAGTGCTGGTAAGAATGTGAAGTCAAATATTTTGCCAATTTTCCAAAATTTAAGGGTAAGGGTAAATATATTAGACTGTAGCTTTTCAAGTTGATTCAGTGTAATACTGCAACAGACTTTATTTTAAAGATAATTTTCTTGTCATTATAATGATATCCTTTTTGTTTCTATAGCTTATATATTTTTCATGTTAATGTGAAAAGTAGTGCCACAGGTAGGTGCTGCTGAAAATTACAAATGTTGCATGGGTCACAATAGAAAAACGTCCAGAAAATATATTTTGCCCCAACATTGGCATGATCAACAAGCAGAACATGAATTTGGAGTAACTCTGCTACACAAATTTACTATTGGCATAAATTCTACTCTCAGGTGACACCCCACCTCAGTTTCCACCTGGTCTAATAGGGCAGCACGTAATGTCACTGTTCAGAAATTAAGGGAAGCAAAACTCAAGTATAAACAGTCGTTAACTGACAAGTTGCAGGCGAGTGACTAGAATGATACAAACTGTGGTGGAAAATTGTCACAGAATTGTTTTCAAATGGTCAGGAATCATTACAGATTCCTCCCATTAAGGATGGTAACAATGTCATTAATGATGATGAAAAAAAGGTTGAATTATTTAATAACTACTTCGCCCAACAGTGAACGGTAAACTACCACGGGAGTGAAGTTCCCGATATTGATTATCCCCCTGTTTCGTTTTTGGACAATATACATATTGACCCCGACTTAGTCAAAGAGTGTGCCCTGCAACTAAATGCCTCGAAGGCCAGTGGACCAGACAACATCAGTCCTCACCTTCTAAAATCATATGCTGCATCAATTGCTAAACCACTTAGTATTATTTTTAATAAATCTTTACAGTCATCTATTTACCCTGACCGGTGGAAAGATGTAAACTTAAACCCTTTGCAAAAGAAGGACTCCAAACAAATAGTAAAGAATTTTCGGCCTATTTCATTACTAGATATTGCTGGGAAGTTGTTCGAAAAATGCGTATTTAAGTCGTTATTTAATCATTGTGTAAACAATAATATACTAACTAGATTTCAATCGGCCTATCAACCGGGCGATTCACCTATTTCACAATTATTAGAAACTCATGATATCATCTTAGAGGCCATGGATGAGGGTAAAGATATAAAATTTGTTTTCCTTGATGTAGCCAAAGCTTTCAATAGAGTGTAGCACAAAGGCCTTTTGCGCAAACTACACGCTATTGGTGTGAGAGGTACTGTGCTGAAGTGGTTTGATAGTTATTTGTCTAAGAGACGGCAAAGAGTTATTATGAAAGGCCAATCATCAACTTGGAGATATGTAAATGCCGGTGTCCCACAGGGCTCGATCTTGGGCCCATTGCTATTTTTAATATACATCAACAATTTAGCATACATACTCGAATCTAACATTCGTATTTTTGCTGATGATACATCCCTCTTCTTTATTTCAGAGAGAGAGATTTCCCAGAATTAAGCCAGGTAACCCTAAACGGTGACATGTCCGCCATCTCTATGTGGGCAAAGCAATGGTTCGTTGACTTAAATGAGTCAAAAACCGTTTCCATGCCATGTTCTCGCTCTCGTGCAACCATATCTTAGCCACTTTATGTTAACGGTCATGAAGTTTCTGAAGCTCAAAATCACAAACATCTGCGTATCACCTTATCCAAGGACGGGTCATGGAGTAACCACATTGATAATCTTTATGTTAGAGCTATGAAAATGGTAGCCGGTGTCAGGGGCATGAAATATACACTTGACAGGAAACCACTGGAAAAATTGTATTTTACTTTTATTAGACCCGTCCTTGAATATGGCGACATCTTGTGGGACAACTGCACAAAAGCCTGCTGCGATAAGCTGGAACGAGTGCAACACATGGCAGCCCGCATAGTTGTTAGGGCGCCCCAAAATGTTAGTATCCAGTCACTTTATAACGAAATAAAATGGCAACCCTTACACATTAGACATGAGCGCCATAAACTCATTCATATGTACAAAATTCTCAATGGCCTTGCGCCAAATTATTTGTTAGACAGAGAGAGAGTCCCCTTAGTTCAGGAACATACGTATGCTACAAGACATTCCAATGGCATCCCGCAGATATTCGCCTCGTCTGAATTACGCCGACTCTCTTTTTTTTCCCGAGTGTTATCAATATTTGGAATAGCCTAGATCCCGTAGTGCAAAATTCCCAGTCAGTGTCCTCTTTCAAGAAAAAACTACAGAAAGATGATTCATTTGCCCCAGCTTACTACTGTGGCGGAACCAGAAAGGCCCAAATTCATCATGCCAGAGGAAGAATGAAATGTAGTTTATTAAACTGTGATATGTACAAATGTAATTTAGTCGCAAATGATCTGTGTTCTTGCGGAAAATCTCCGGAAACCGTGTCTTATTATTTCATGCATTGTAAATTGTATCCCACTTGGAGGGCTTACTTGTTTGATTCATTTAGTACATTTATAAACAGAGTAGTAACGGTACCACTTTTATTGTACGGAGATAACCGTCAAAATTTCCACTGGAACAAATGCTTGTTCACTAATGTCGAACGATTTATACTGAGTTCCAAACGTTTTTAAATATTTTGATTCTTAAAAACTACTTTTTGGCATTGTATTTCCTTCACACCCTTTTTTTCTTTAACTTTTCTGTATTGTATACTTTCTTATGCGACAAAATGTGTTATTTTGTCGATTGTATCAACGCAAGTGCTGTTTAATGCAGTTGGTGTCCCGACAGCTTGTCATTTAAGTAGTCGTAGTCACTTAGTCATGGTATTGTAGTATTCTCAAGATGTGTTTTTTTTTCTGTGTTGACAAACATTACTGTGATTATCGACTGTAAATCTATGTAAGGGAGCGAAATTCACATAAGCTTTGGCTTGTTTTCCTATCCCATTCATTGTTTATGATGAATAGAATATGTTAAAAAAAACCCACACACATTGAAGAGCTACAAATCACACTTAATGTAATAGATGTCATCTGGGTTGGTTTCATTTCTTGACACACAGTCTTTTGTTCCCATGATGCATGTTTGTGACACCTAGCAACCCATGCCATTTGAGGTCAGGTGGGTCAGCAAAGCCCATTACATCAGTGAACCTGAAAGTTTCACGCTGCATATGAAAACGATTTTTGGAATTATCATCTTCTAATCTGCCTGAAGTACATATTGTTATCTTTCAAATATACCAAGATGTAATAAATGAAAGTTTAATGCTTATTTGACAACAAATACAGGGGTTAAATTTATATATGCTAATTCCCCATGTTAATCTATGGAGAGAAAGTGAAGGTCATGGAAAGTGACCATAAGATGTAGGCGGTCAACCATGAACAAGATGAGCGGCACCACCTTTAGGCGAATTTAGAACAAACCCAGATCTCCCCTCTTAGCGAAAAAATGGATGCAGAAGACAGTAAAGTGTTATGGAAGGCTATTAATTGGAAGAGAAAATATGCGGAGGCGGAGCAGGAGACAGAAGCGCCTCTGACGACGCCTTCAAAGAACGTCTTGAAGAGCTACTGACCACACTTGCAATTAGCAAAAAAACATGGATGCAGAGATGTTATGGAAGTCTGTAAACTGAAGAGAGAATAAGCAGAGGAGGAGGAGACAGAAGCGTCCTCTGACGACGCCTTCAAAGAACATCTTGAAGAGCTACTAGCCACAGTTGATGCAATAAGGAAAAACAAGTATATGGATGCTGAACACAGTACGATGTTATGGAAGGCTATTAACCAGAAGGTAGAATATGCGGAGGAGGAGGAGACAGAAAACACGAGTGACGATGATCTCATCACAAGTTATATATATATATATATATATATATATATATATATATATATATATATATATATATATATATATATATATATACATACATACATACATACATACATACATACATACATACATACATACATACACACATACATTCATACATACAAAGGAATATAGCATAACTATTCACCTTCCGAGTATAACTATATGTTCTGAATTTTACGGCAGATAATAGTTTCGGCATTGCAATTTTTAACACCTTTATGACGTGGCCCCATTGTAAAGGATTTTGAGTACCAAAATTCATATATTTCTGATGAAAATCAAGCTATTTTGGTTTTAAAGTATTTGCCATGGCAACCGTCTGTTTGGACAAACACCAGCATGAACAGTTCATGTGACAGTTTATATAAATATTTGTCTTCTTTACAGGCTAGAGATTTTACCCACAGCAGTGGTGTTTTGGCACTGGAAAAGCATCGGAATAAAATTAAGACAGACAGCACCATAAATTTGTAAGTATGCTCACTCATTACAATATTATGTCCGGTAAATGTGGTCGTAGGAGAATAAGAAAATATGTTTGAAATGTAACAGTCGCATTTGTGTTTTGTGTCTTTCTACTTGTGTCACAATAATTGGATCACTCTATTTCCATTTTATTAAACTGCATTGTGTTATAATGGCTTGATATCATACTGGTATATAACAGCAATAACAATAAAGTGCACGTGAATTAACAGAACAGAAAATATTTCAAACTTAAAATGAGAGAAAGGGATATACATGTAGATAATGCATCAATTGCTACTGGGCACCCTAAATGTCAAGTTTGAGCCATTGATACGCTTTCACTCCTCTGAGTATCGGCACAAGAAAATTGCGTATGCGTATAGTAAGTATATTAGAGCCACGGGTGCCTGTCGGGTTCATATAGCACGATGGCCGAGTGTTGTATCTATAGACAACAATCGGATGCCATGGCATAATTTAGGCAGCCATCCGGGATGAGAATCAGGATGAATTACTGACAATTTCTCCACATTTTTGCAAAATTGATATAGATAAAATTAGGATACCTTTGTCAGAACCGTGTACATCTGTAAAAATGTCAAACAGCCTCATTTCAAGGTGGATGACTAGTGGCGTATCCAGGATGGGGGTTGGAGTGTCGAAATCTGAATGAAAATACATGCGAGCGACCAAAGGCCGCGAAACCCTTGTAGGGGGTCCAGGGCCATACTTCTCCGGAAAATTTGAAACTTGACACTTGATGTACTTTATGTAGTGCATTTTCAGGCATCTGACATATGGTGAATAAAGACGATTACAGTACCTAATAGGAGTATTCTGTTGATAGTGCCTAAAGTTAGTCAAATGATTATGGAAATAAATAGCATGTGTTGTTTCAATATTTCGAACAATGGCCACAAGAATCAATATAAATCTATAATTGTTCATGAATATATACATTTGCATTTTCACTCTTCACTGGGACTGCCCAAGGCAATCGGGACAAGCAATCACTCACTGTCATGATATATTGATTACTATTGTTTTATCTGGCAATGGAAGGAAGATCAAACAGATCCAGTTGCCACTGTTCCTGTGTTTCTTGCACAGCAGTGCATCTTTGTGGGAATTTGCTCTTTGGTTGTTTGTGTAATGAATACAATCTCTGTTTGCTTATCCAAGTTTTTGCTTTTCTTTTACTGACACCAGCAGCTTTGGCAAGTCTCTTAATGCCCCCATAGCAGCCAGGATTGGCAGGGTTGTAGTAAGTAGCTGCCAGTTTATGATCCATTCTTCTTAGAATTTTTCCCACTGATATCCGAAAGTTTTATGTCTCTTTTTCACTCTCACAGCTAAAGATTTGTCAGTAGGTGATGATGGTTACCTCCTGGCTTAAAGGACTATGGTCTTAGGTATGTTGGATCGCCACAGGATGCCATGAAATTTACTCAAACCTGGAACATCTTGAATATTGAACCTGTTCTTTAAGTAGCAGGCTATTAGATCCTCTAAGTGCCTGTCCTTTATAAAATCACCTTTCAGTTTCAGTTCTCCATTACTACTAATGGATAGATGAGGAGTTTTTTTCACACACTCAACAAGAAGTTCTGCATTCTTCCTCAAACTCTTTGGAACATTGGCAATTGCTTCTTTGTATAGTTTTTCAATTTTTTGCCTGCCAGCTACTCCAAAGACAGATGTTGCTACTTGTGATTGGGAAGATGTTGCCTGTGGTGACTGTTGTGGTAGTGGGGTATTTTGCTGCTCCTTCAGTCTTTTATATGTTTTGAGGTATTCATTAAGAGCTGCCTAATATGCTGCTATATCATTATCTTGTACTGCCATCGTCAGCCGATCATCGATCTCCAACAGTTTGAACATGTTGGGATTTGTAAGTGAATGGATGCATCTTACAGTGAGTGGTTGAGCTTTGGCTGATGGTGCAGCATCCATATTCACATCATCCTTTTGAAGGTGCTTATCTCAGGCAGGTTTGAAGAGACTCCTTGCAAGTGATGCCACTAATGGTAAAAATACAGACTGTTCTTCTGTTCTCTTGATACACCTTTTGCAGCTAGTTTCCACAGTTGCGCCTATGTTTCTGAAGCCTTTCCTTGTGACTCTTTTACCTCTGAGTATGTTGAGCATGCATACACAAATGGCATCTATCAAGTCAGGAGGTGCTTTCTGTATCATACTACTTCTTACGCTTGCAGGGCATGCATTTAAAGAAGACAGTATGATGGCATTCCTCTGCAGTCATTTAGAAACTTATTTCTTTTGCATCCACACCCTCTTATTATAAGCATTTTCTCCACACAATCATGTGTGCTGGATCATGAACACAGTAGGCTCTGAAGAAGACATGTTAGTGCGGTATCTTATATTTCTGGGTGTTCTAGGTGCACAGTCGATGGAGAGGTAGCTATGCCTGTACTTTGTTGCTTCTTCAAATGCATTCACCACAGCTTTACTTCTGTTAGGGTCCAGCTGCCTGGCTTATACAGCTATTTGTTGTCTGTCCCTTGCATTTTCAAAAACTACAAGATAATGAGCATTCAAACTCATGGTGCTGAAAAATGTGTTGGCAGCAAAAATATTCTGAACAATTAATATCATGCTTGTATTCTGATGGCGGCTTTGTTGGTGAAAATATTCAGCATGTGCTTGTTAATTTTATCCTTCAAGTCATCAACTACCACCAAGAGGGTCACATTTTCATGTGTATCTCCCAGTTCATCCAAACCAGACACAAAATCGATCTTTTGCTGCATGTGTTCACTTCCACCTTGCCAAATTTCGTAGTGTCACACGATGCTGACCGGTGGAGGAACTGTCATGTTTTGCATGTTGCTTATCAAATGTTTGACCCGTTCTGTTTTTCCAGATTGACTTGGGTCAGCCAACAATGCAAGTGAAAGGTTGCTTGAACCTTGGATCTATACAGCATGCTAATCCAGCTTCACGCAGCATTAAAATGACAAAGCATTGGGGATAAATTTATGCCCATAAGCTAAAGTTGATATACCATCATTCAAAGTATAACACTTATCATCATATGCAGACAGTGCTATCTTATTCACTGCTTCTGTCACCAATTGGTGATGGTAGGAACATATTTTTCTGCTCCAATTAACTGATGTATGTAGCAGATTTCAGTATATCCAGGCAATCATCAAAGTCAACCTTCTGACAGCAGCTTTACTCAAGCTGTTTGCTCGCTTTGTGTTCTTTCTATTAGCCATTTTAATGCTGTATATCTTTGCATGTAACCCACAGAAAGCAGCCATTTTCTGTCCAGCACACTCATCCTAGAACTTTCCTACAACTTTCTTCTTCTTGTTGTTGTAAAGGGGTGATATATAGGATAGTCTGATGTGTCCAAGTCAGCAGCAATTGTGCTCAGTTTTGCATTCAAATTAGGAGTGGTCACATAATACAGCAATGAGTTGGTGTCTGTGAACATTAGCCTCAGAGATTGCACACTGAACAGTGGCAGCATCTTCTGATAATGGAACTGGTACATGAGTACCTTTAAAAGGTCCAAGACTGCTTGTCCTATATATATATATGGGCTTCTTCAAGGTGATCTGTATTGTAATTTTAATTATTCCTACCAAATTCTTGTGGAAAATATCATGAGTCTTGTAGTTTGGTGCAGCTAAATGTCTCTTTAGTTTTTCCCGTCTTTGACAAGCTTGTAATTGATGCGATTGCAAAGGTTCTCCACTGTTGTACCAAAAACTGTATTATTCATCAGTTTGAAGAAGTCCTTTTCAAAATCTGAAGTAGCATATCTCTGCAAGGCAGTGTTCCTTTGTATGGCTCAAGCCAAGACTCTTCCTTTAAAAAGAAGCACTCAATGGACCTTTGTCAGCACTATGCCTAGCCCAAAATACAATTGTAAAGCACGTCCATGAAGGACATATGATTTCCATGGACCCAGATGTGGAATCAGTTTCCATACCAAGGGTCCTTTTAATGCTTTCAACCGATGAGCAGAATGTGGAGAAATCATGTTTGATTTGATGTAACCAGAATATTTTCTGGTGCCAAAGGAAAATCATTGCGTAGTTTATGGAGTTCAGATGGGTACTCAAGGTTGACTTCTGCAACATAGCTGTTCGGAATGTGTTGACCCATTGAAAACCACCAATTCGAAGAGACTGCATAAGGGAATGGCCACACAAATTATTTGCATCCATGTACAGCATTTCACTATCTGCATCTTTTCTTTCTGCATAATGATGGGTTATCACAGATACGCCACCTCTTATTCTTTTCTCTATCATTTGATGCATGTTGACATCAGATCGTAACTTGAGTGACACTCCAGACATTTTAGGTCCTGAATCCAAAACCAGCCCTACAGCTGTGTTATAGTGGCTGGATCTAAGTCATATTTCCTCCAAAGAAGGCCGTGGAAATTTTCAAAAACATCGACAAAAAGAAGGACACCTGTCAGCAAGTACAGATCATGATAGTCATCTAATGACTGCAAGTGAAACATTGTCCATTCTTTCTGTGCATGTGCATAGCTCTATTGACTGATTCCTCATCCAGCAAGTTTACTGCAAAAGGCATCAAAGGATGGGAGGCAGATCTCATCAAAACATGTAATGGAGTCCATGTATTCAAAGGGATACATGCCTTTCCTTGTCAACAGTTCTTTTTTAATCCCTTTGAAATATTGACTCACGTGTTAGAAGTCTTTCATCCCAACAGCTAGCTCATTTAGACTCTGATTGAGAAACGGCAATGAATCTATGAAGCAAGCATTTCCCAGTGAAGAGGAAACCTCTCACCTTGTCTGACTGACTGACTATTTGTTTTCCACAAAAGTAGCAAACTTTTCTTGCTGAAATTTCTGTTTGTCTTCGTCTGTCGTCATGATAGGCACAGGATCATCTAATATATTGATAACCCTACAGATTTCCACTTTCAAATGCTCCAGAAAGGTCACAGCAAGATCCTCGCCCCTGTATAATGTGGATGTGTTGAAAGAAAAACCAGGTTCCACTCTGCACACTGTGTACATGCAAAATCCTGAGGGAATGTCAAGACTTTCTTTCACAGTGCGTGTGCCTTGGTGCTCATTGAGTGGAACAATGATAGACTCAAAGTCAACATAAATAACAAACGGGGCAGGCAGTTTGTGTCCTGTATTCCTGAATGTACAATTGCTGCCTGGTTTTGGCATCTTGGCTTTCTATAGACCGAATGATTTATATGTAGGCTCGTTCCAGTACACTTTGTTCCTTTGTATAAGGTGTTTGCAAGATGAGCAGAAATACATTTCCCCTTATGCTTACTTTTGTGAGATCTCAGACACAATATTTTTTTTATCCAAAGGTAATGCCTTTTCTTCTAGCAATAGCATATCGATATGTTTGCTCTTTTTGCTCATAGTGACACACATTGGAAATAAAGTTTTTCCTTCTAGACCATTAACACAGATGGAGAGCCACAGATTGAAGTCTTTAAACTTGGCAATGTCTGTAATTTTGACAAGAAATGGTATGTCTGCAATGTTCAGTTCTTCCTAATAGGCAATGTGATTGCTTATTTTTTTTACATGACGATGCAGGATACAGTGGGTGTTAGAAATCTGCTTTGGGGTGGGAACACTGATGAACCCCTGCTTGTATGCAATGTTCCCACTTCAATTATCAATTCAAGTACTCTTCCAGATGCCATCTGGAGCCTTCAGGAACAAATGTATCTACATTGCCAAGAAAATGACTGAATGCCTCTCTCATCATAGTGTCAATTTTATCAGAAGCTAGCACAGCTATTACTATACTATGGAAAGCTTTAAGTGTTTCTATTTTCCTCCCATTAGTTGGACTCTGCTCAATCAATCTTATCTGTACGATCAAATAAAATGTCAGAGCTTTTCTTTTCTGTAATTGTTCTCTCAGATGTTGTACAACTTCATTCAAATGCCCATCGAAAAAATCTCTATCACTATGCTTGTGTCACTGTAGCTGTCGGAATAAAGGCTAAGATCTTCCACTAATTTTCTTAGTGCAGTTCGGTAAAGCTTCTTGTTTTTTACAGGTCTAGCATATGTTGTCTTCAGGCCCAAAGTATTTAGCCAGTAAAGGCCTGTGGCACCAGATACATTCTTTACCTTGCTCACCACACTTACTACAATAGCACTACTCATGAGCAATTGTACAATTACAAAAGTTGCATCTGTTGACACAGCCTTGAACAATTTGCCTGCACGAATCACACAACCAGTCATCCAGACTGATTAATGGAGATTTGTAACATCTACAACACAGGACCTTGCAAGTCCCCCTTTGAAAATGGTCTTTTTGTACCTTTGCACTCTTTTTATAACCTATAATGGCTCACTCTCTAATTTGTTTCTTCACATTGATATTCAAATATAATATTGATGCTTTGGTAACTCTGGAATCTCTTTGTTGTCATTGTTGGGTTTGAGATTTATGAATATCGGCCATTTTTTCTGTACTATTTGATAAATACGTCATTGACTATTATGTGCTGTGGGCTGTGTTCTCTGACGCATAGTTATAATGGAGGTAGTGTGTGTTTATAATGTTCCAGATTCATAAATATTACAAAAACGATGTAGGCCTATTTTCTTCTTTTGCTGTAAACTCAGTTGACTGACAAGTCAGGAGAACCAAAACCAGATAGGCCTGCCAGGTATCTTTTTATTTCTGGTAGAAGTAATAAAATGTGGGTTTTTAGTGGTTAAGCCTGTACATTTTGGAAACACTATAGTCTGTAGTTAATGAAGAATATTTCAAAGGTTAAGAGAACCGGTTTAAAACCAAGAGAACCGGTTTAAAACCACCAGTTGCCTTTTTGGGTGACTGCCTGTCTCAAGTCGGGGGGTGAAATTTGTTTCTTCACATTGGTATTGAAAGATAATGTTGATACTTTAGTAACTCTGGAATCTCTTTGTTGTCATTGTTGGGTTTAAAATTTATGAATATGGGTCTTATTTTTCTGTACTGTCTGGTTGCAAAAAGTAATGAAATCAGAGTCCAAATTATGCAACTTACAAGGAAGAAAACAACATACACTTACCACACTGCTTGTTGTTTTAGCTTGGACAGCGTAAAAACTAAGATGTACAGAGTATTAGCCCCGAAATGATCACACTCAGATAAGGCCTATGCTGAGACCCGGCTGCTGCTTGTGACCACTTGGGCTGCTGCACAGAGAGTCGTGATGTGTGGGAGATTACAGGCTGTATTTATAGGGAAGAAATAAATGTTCCGGAAAAGGGGGCATGGAAAAGGTCAATGTATGTGTTAATCATATTGACAAGAAGTCATGAGAATGTAATTTCCAATTGGATCCGGAAAGAATTTGTTTCTTAAACTGATCTTTGCACTCATTTCTAAATTGTGCTAGAATAAATGAAAGATTAATAGTCACACATTTTCTCAGGCATCTTTGGTTTCATCATTAAATTTGTTTACTTCACCTTTGCCCTGTTATTAGTGAAAGAATGTCGAGGGAGACAGGACTGACTTGGCTGTGCCAGCGTGTGGTTTTCATCAAATATCAGGTAGACATGTCACAGGAAATGTATCTCACCATTCATTCGCCCCCCCCCCCCCCCAAATTCTTGGCAAAGCATAAGAATCTGTGCCTCTTTAAGCTCTCACAACAGCTGACTGTTCAGATTAAAAAGAATATTATTAGATCCAGCAGTAAAAAATTACTGCACACCAATTACACCTTGATTCTTTATCTCTTTGAATGCCCATCTGTAATGAAATTTGGAGACTGCTTATGTAATTGTGATGACAATCGAGTCTGACAAAATAGCACCAATAATACACAATCTAGATGTAAAGTATATCTTGAAACAAAAATTATCACCTAAAGATCACTGTGCCCAGATGTGCTCAATGTTAAGGTGGAAGATCTGAAGCTAGAGCGCGGTGAGACTGGCAACTTTAAATCAATATTACCAATTAAATTTTTTACACAAGTACACTAAACTGATATATTTTCTGACTACTACATATCCATAGATTTGTATCCATAGGTTTTTTAATTTTTTTTTATTTGCAGAATTGGATTTTTGTTGATTTTATAGCATTCTTTCTAACTTGGTAGGATTTTCACATTTTTTGTGCAAAAATTGCACATTTTTTTTCCAGGTTGAAATAACAAGAAATTGAAAATATATATCCATGTCCAGAATCAAATTCAATGGGGCTTCCTGAAATAGCATTAATAAAAAGTAGAAAATTTTTAAAATTAGTCCTGACGGATTGTTCATTTTCTTTCTATAAATTGAGCCAAAAGTCACAGAAGGGGTTGTCAGAGGAAGAAAAAATGCTGGAAAACGCTCCTGGATATGTTATTTTTCTTTTGATGTCCGTTGATTGTAATGTGATTGGGCAAATTCGTATGTTCGTGAGGCGAGATACAAATGGCAAAGGTTGAGCAAAAAACAGTTCCGAGAAAATTGCATTGAAAGAAAATGTTGTCAATTCTTATGCATATATGGCTGTAACATGATACATACTCATATCTTCTGTTCTGTGTTTTTATTATTGTGTGAAATAAACTTGTACCTTTACGTCTGTGATATTGTTATTCAAGAAAAGTATATTTTGTGGCTTAAAACTCGCTTTTTTTAACTTTGAAACATTACATTTGGCTTGTTTGGGTGTGGGTTCACATGCAGCTTTCCATTTTTGGGACCAGTAAGTGGATTGTGCTAATTTGTTTTTACGTCAATAGAAAATTTCAAAGTAGTCAGATCAATGGTAGTGATTGGTTTGAACTGGCCCATTCTTCTCTCCATCGTTAATGGTTTCCTGCTCCCCATGAGTGACGCATGTCAGTAGCTCAATTGGTTTCCAGGGGTCATGGACTAATGACTGTGCAAACAATGACATGGTTCACTCTCATGCCCATGTAAACAAGCCCCATGTGCTCTGCACTGGTAAAACTTTTCAGTGTAAACATAAATTTTGAGCTCAATTTTCTCATACAAAATTTTATGTTCACACATCTGAGTTTTTGGGAGCATGTAGTTTAAGTATAAAAATTATTCAAAATATTAAAAAGTGATTAGAGGTTATCCAAAGGTGCTGGCTTCAGATCTTCCACCTGAATAAACATATTGGTGATTATTGGATCAGACCTAGTAACTTGCTAAAAAAAAACAACAATGTTTTCCCATGGTCTGGTGAAATGAGTTTTTTTTTCCACCTTTTCCCCTTAACAGTGCAACACCTTTTTCAACCAACATGCTGTGTAGACCTGTTGTCAATGAGGTGTCAAAATTTCAAGTGGAGTAATGTCTCACACTTAACTCCCAGGATCTTTGACCCCAAAGTAATTTAAGGTGCCCGAGAAAACAAAAGTGAATATTAACCCTACAATTCTGGTAGATTTTGGGAGGAAATTTTAACTATTTTAGAACGCAAATTCATCTGACTTTCTTTTAGAACTTCAATACATTCTTCACATTGTTTTCCCATGTGAAAATCAGGGTCTGGTTCTTTGTTCTGAATTTAGAATGTACGAAAATATTACTGTATAAAGCCAATGAATTTGCTCTTGACTTCTACTTCTCATCAAGGACAATGGATACAGAGAACCTGCAATTAACAAAACTTGAGCTGAACAATTATAATGCCCAATCTGGTACACTGAGTGCTCCTCTGCGGCACCTTAGTTTTGAAACTGGCCCATAGTAGAGCACTTAGTGGGGATCTGGAAAACTTGCGTCATGAAAAGGGAAACAGGAAAGAAAATCTGCAAAGATAAGAGTCTTGATTTTCTTTCTTGGAATCGTTTCATTTTCCTGCTTTCTGGTCACATGGCCGCTCTCGGCCAATCAGCAGACAGGAACATGCAGAGAGACTGGTCACATGACCTTTCTCGACCAATCAGAATCCAAGATTTCAGGGTCATTAAGTGCAAAGTGGCTCAAAACCCCATCGACCTCACTACTACTCCCATATCGTAAGTATTATCCTATTAAAATCAAATTGGACGTGGACATAGTTTAGAGTTGCAAACAAAAATGATCGTGAGAGTCTGCTGTGTTATATTTGGTTTAAATATATTTTATTCGAATAATTGGTTTTGTCCTATGCTCATTTAATTTTACCAGTCTGTCTCTCTGTAAATTTTTTCATGACTTGTGTGGGTAAACTGTCTTAACACCACCCGAGCTGCATATCGCAGATGATCTTATCAGCCTTTTTGTGTCCAGCCTAGGCCACACTAGCACACTCCAAACAGGGAAATACGAAGAAAAAGTAGATACATTCAAGTGATTTTCTATTCAACTTGTACTACAGACGTCACACAGGTTCTTTTTTTTTATTCTTTTGTGCAATAATATGCTCAACATGGGTTGACCATGAGAGGCCTGACGAGAGCCAGATATCCAGATGTTTGTGCTCAACAGCATTTCTAAGACTAATATTATACAAATAATCCAAGGGCGTCTGGGTGTGTTATTGAAGGTTATCAGTCCGAGCAGATGATCATGAATAACACGCGAGGGGCCGAGTGTGCTATTGATCCCCTTGCATTACACACACACACACACACACGTATGTGTGTTTCATGAAGGTGTGGAGTTCAAGGCTTGACACCTTTCAGCTGATACTGAATAGAATTGTATTTTTAGCTTATCCGAGGCACCAAAGCATATATGCCTGTCACACAAAATTGTAAAAGCCAAACAGTGACAAAAAGCTTGAACTATATATTTGCAACAACTACTTATCTACATGGCAGCGTATAAAACTACCACGTGCACATTCTTAAATATGTTGCAAGTAGGCAAAGAATAAATACCCGAGAATCTGTCCCGGTCAAACTGAAGTCATTCAATTTCACCGAGACACAGACTTCAGGTTGACCGAGACATACATACTATATTCATTCTAATAGCAGCAGATACCCAAATAGAAGCTCATTGCAAATATTGTCCGATTAATATTTATTTAAAAACTTATTTCTTTAAGAATTGAACGGCGTGTTTGTGTCATCCATGCCGGGGATGATGACATTGGACCGGCGCTTCATGCAATATGCCCCTTGGTCCAATGTCATCATACCCGGCATGGATGACACAAACACGCCGTTCATTACTTATATTTACATTCTTTAGCTAAATTTTAGATTAAACAATTAGTTTAAATAGTGTGAAATTTACCCACAGTTCTCGGTGATGAATCTTTGTTAAGTGGGAGTAAGTTCGCTGATGAGAGGAGCCATCACGTGGGCTTTCTGAATGCGAACACAACAAAATATAGTTCAAATAATAGTATACGTTTATTTTGATATCAAAAGAGATAATATTACACTTATAGCTCTACAAAATATTAATTTACAACATACAGTATCTTTTTATCTCAGTAATATGGCCTAAAAAGACGAAATTTGTTAAATTCTGAAAGCACGTCATGAGACGCGAAAGGAACCTGAAATGGGTGATTTGCCCTTGCGACCAGAAGCGTCATGCTTTGAAACTGCTCGATTAACGTTAACGTTTAGTGAGAGAAGGCAAGATTAAACGTACAATTGTTGAAAGTTGAGCTGGAAATCATACCGTATGGCAATGTTTGATTTGTGAGCGAGAGATTACTGGTACTGGGACAAAGAGATGTTGGAATAAGAGGAAGGCTGGGCGCATTTGACCTGTTACTGGCGACAGTCGTGGACGTGGCGATCTTGGTGACAATGGTCGGGTGTGCCATCTCGTGCACCTCACGGGAGTAGCTCGCAAGGTAGCCCGGCAAGTTAGCAGACGATATTTGCGGCTCGCATAGTATCTCGAAATACGATTATTTTTTATTTGCATCATGTTTATTGTAAATAAAACTATATTATGTGGTAAATCAGGACTACTTTCTCCCGAATTTTTTATTTGTTTCATTTTTTTTTCTGTAACATAATTGCTTTTATTAATTTCGAGCACTCAATATGGATTCCGGGTTTTGTATACATACTTAGTGCCACCATTGTCCGCCAGGCGAAAGTATGTCCCATGTTGTCAAGCGATGTGTCCATCGAAAATCGAACGACATTTCTTCTCCTATTCTGTCAATCGTAAGAAAAGTGCCGAATGTTAATATTTGGAGTTGTGCACAGGTAATGCAAGCAAATGAACGATTACTGCACTCATGAACCACATGGGCCTATATAACTTTCTTCATACCGCTACATATAATAATACTAATATAGCCTTGAGTTCTGTTGATTGCTGTACGGTAACTTCCAGAATTCTGGGAGAAAAAAACCACAGAATCTACAAATCAAGTGCTAAAATAATAGAATTATATACAGTTTTGAATAAATCTTACAAGACCATTCTAATAACAAGAAATATAGAGTTCCTTTATTTCAAATTACATGAAACAGACGAATTTTTTGACCAAATGTAGAATTTTTAACACCTCTTTTGGGGTAAAAATTGCGTATTCAAAAAAGGTTTCACCCTTCCAGGACGCCCACATACCCTCTTCGAGACTAAGTACCCTCCCCCCCCCTCGACGGATGCTTTTTTTTTCTCTGTATCATTTCTTTTTTAGCTTTGGTTGTGCTTTCTATTATCTAAAAAGTGGTTTTTTGGTAGGTTTTTACTGTTACTTTTGCTCTTGATTCCCAGGGGCCCACGCATTTCTTGGGGACGTCAGCGATTTTTCTAGGGTTTAACTGCACTGGTTCAACTAAATTTGAATACCATCCCATGTACGTGTAAATCTAGCATTCATGTGCACATATTTGTATACGCACGTACTGGACCTACCCGCAGTGAAGAAGCTAATGACACATCACTTAAACTTATTGAATGAATAAAGTATTGCTAGAAAAGTCAATGTTTAAAAGATGCAATTTGTGAACATTTTTTTCTAACACGCTTCACAAGGAATGCAATGTGTGCTTGGAAAACATTTGACATTTTTACCTACTACTTAGTATTTGAATGACACTGGCAAACATTACCCTAGTTAGCTGCATAACTGTTCATATACCAATTCATGTTTCCAAACTATGGACACCACAGGTCGGACTGGGGGAAGTTTCAGACATTTGGCGCAGATAACATATAGTCATCATCTATGATACCAGTATTTTGAGCACACTCACGATACCATACCTGACTACCAAGGCACATACACCACTCCTCTGTGTTAGCAGTGGATCACTTTTGAGATTGTTGTTTGTACATTCCACTCTCTTGATATGTGTCTATAAGTAACAGTTTCCCTTCCCTGAACCCTGCAATAGCAGCTTTCATTTAATTTTCGCTCCATTTACGCAGTTTCTGGCCCTTGTGGGGCGACTTGACAGGCAGATATGGAAAAAAGTATAAATGATATTTACAGGGAAAAGTACCATACTAATTATAACCTATGGGTATTTGTGTCTAAATGTACGCATGCAGGAAGGGGGCAGTTGGGTGAGCCAAGACTTTAATTGACTCCTTTCACAGAACCAGCAAAGGATAGAATTTTCTTACCTCCAGCTGACTGGAGAGGGCATGGCGGGGATAGACACTTGTGGGCATAGGGTAATGCATGATAAGAGGACCAATCTTCAACGTAAATTTGAAGTCAATTGTAGCAACATTAACGTGAATTGTAAAACTTTTTGATTAGTATGTACCAGGCATTTTTAATTTGAAGATGTTAGAAACTTTTTACAGGCAAAATTAACGAGACCCTCATACTGACTTTACAGTATCTATGTAGTGACCACCACACATGCATAGGTGTCAATTGGTTTCTGACACCTCTGGGATTAAACACCCGAGTAGCATGTGAAACCGTTATATTGAGTACGATTTGGCAGCATGTGCTTATGGCTGTGTTGGGATATTATCATTCATACAATTGTGGTGTTTAAAGGGTGAAACGTCATTGTTTCAGTTATGGTAGACACTTCTCTAATTAGGTAAGCTTTACTACCCTAAAATAGTCTTAACCTATTGTTATAAGTTCAAAATTTTATGAAAGGTTTCATTAAATAATAGAGGCCATTTTCCTTCCATACTTAAACTTGTTCAGCTGAGATATCCATGTTATTTCACCATGTAAACCTTGCTCTGTGGCAAGTGCCTATGTTAAAACTGTGCAATCAAGTGGGCTTACCCCAGCAAAGGGGCTTTTTCTAGGCATTGGAGGTGACAAAATCACTGGGCACAGTGGTTCACCTGCGGAGAAAAGTCATGAATTGCTTAATGTATGTACAGACATATATATATATATATATATGTAATGTAACACACACACACACACACACACACACACACACACACACACACACACACATATATATATATATATATATATATATATATATATATATATATATATATATATATATATATCGCCGTGGCACCAGTTTTCGTGACATACTGAGCGATTTTAGTCAATGCCTGACTGCTCGGTGTGTTCACGTTTTAATTAGTCCCCCGCCCACTTGGTGGGGGACTATAGGTTTGCACCTCGTCCGTCCGTCCTTCCGTCCGTCCGTCCGAAGCTTCTCCGGGCCATATTTCCAACACCATAGCACCCACAGCTACCAAATTTAATGTGTTTGTACTTCCTAGGATAGAGGTGTATGGTGTGCCAAAAGTAGCTCACTAGGTCAAATATCTGGGTCACAGAATACATATGTATGAAAAATCTTGTCCAGGCCATAACTTTTTTGTCCTTTTACTTACAGTCATGAAATGCTACACAAATGTGAAGCTTAGTATAAGAAAGTGTCATAAAGCAAAACTAGGTCACTAGGTAAAATATTTGGGTCACCACGATATGTAAATATACAGAATTTTCAGGTCCTGACTGTAATTTTTTTAACTTTTGGACCTCTTTTTATGAAATTTTACAGGATAATGTACCTTGACCCAAAAGTGTGTCATGAGGGGAAATTAGGTCAAATATATAGGTCACAGTATAAAATTCTGTGTAAAACCTTGTCAGCACCAAATTTCTTATACCATAATACCTACAGCTACTAACTTTGTTATGTGCATACTTCTTGGGGTGCTGGAGTGTAGCATGGCAAAAGTAGGTCACTACGTTCAAAATCTAGGTCACAATGTGAAATCCATGTAAAAACTTGTCGGGGCCATAACATTTTTGTCCTTTTACTTAGATTGATGAAATTTTACACAAATGTGAAACTTAACATGGAAATGTGTCGTAAAGTAAAATTAGGTTACTAGGTCAAATATTTGGGTCACAGTAATACTTTTCATGTCCTTACTGTAATTCTTAAAAAATTTTGACTTCTTGTTATAAAATTTTACTGATAATGTATTGTGACCTAAAAGTGTGTCACGACGCAAAACTAGGTCACTAGGTCAAATATCTAGGTCACAGTGTAAACTCCATGTAAAACCTTGTCCATGCCATATTTCCCTTACTATAATACCTACAGCTACCAAATTTATTATTTTAATACTACCTGGGGAGTTGTTGTGTCACATGGCAAAAGTAGGTCACTAAGTCAAATATCTAGGTCACTGTGAAATCCATTCAAAATGTAGTCCGGGCCATAACTTTTTTGTCCTTTTATTTAGATTAATGAAATTCTACACAAATGTGAACCTTAATCTAAGAATGTGCCATTAAGCAAAACTAGGTCACCAGGTCAGATATGTGGGTCACAGTGGTTTGTAAATGTTCAGTATTTTCACGTCCTGACTATAATTTTGTGTTACTTTTGACTTCTTGTAATGAAATTTTACCTGTTAATTCATTGTGACTTGAAAATGTGTTATGAGCAAAAATAGGTCACTAGGTCAGATATGTAGGTCACAGTATAAACTCTGTGTAAATCCTTGTCCAGGCCATATTTCAAATACCATAACTCCTACAGCTACCAAAATGTTGTTTGCATAGTTCCTGGGGCATTGCTGTCGTCACATGGCAAAAGTAGGTCACTAGGTTAGAAGAAAAGTAGTTGTGATAATATATTAGAATGCATTGATTAATTTTCATGTCACCTGTATCATCTTGGTTGCAAAACTGAACAGCTTCTGTGGCATCAAACCAAAGTAGAGGTTACTTGGAAATGAGGGATGTGAACTTGACACTAGTCCATTCATTTCAACCCTTTTCGTCTTGCTTTTAATGAATTTTGAACAGTTTCAAATGATGATGTCATTTTTTACCAAGGAACCGCTATCATATCCATGATTATAGTTACCTCTATTTATGGCTATTGTGATGAAACCTGATGTTTTTTTTTCATCTAGGTCACACCCCTATATAGTGGTCCATTCAACCTCGTGGGCGACGAGCTGGGGACTATGTATTGCTCTGCAATACTCATTAACTTGTTTATTCAATATTGGGTAGTTTGTAAGCAAATTTGATTTGTTTCAATGCCATTTTGACTAGAAATTATTTCTGACATCACCACGATGGGGTACAAAGTCAGTACCACCAAAATTGTGATGCCCGAAAACTCTCTCTCTCTCTCTCTCTCTCTTTCTCTCTCTCTCTCTCTCTCTCTCTCTCTCTCTCTCTCTCTCTCTCTCTGTCTCTGTGCAGTTATGAAGAGAGTCTTGACAGAACAATAAGCAGACAGACGATAGAGGGACAGACAGGTGGGTAGGTAGGTAGGTGGGTGACAGTGCTTGGAAACAGTTGGTTTCTCAAAGTAATATCCAACCTGGAAAACAGACCTCACTTTTAAGCCAAATATCACATAAACATGCATCCCTGACATAATAAACCTGTATACTCAATTTTGCAACATCTGCCTGCAATAAAGATGGAACTCAAAATTCAAATTTGTACTCACACAATCTGAGTAAAATTTGTGATATTTCTCAAGAAATTCAAAGACAAAATTGTCAAATTTGTGCCATGATAATCTCAACACACATCTCTGCAAAAACGTGTCAGGCCTTCTTCATAAATGTACCGGCTTGTTTACAATGGTGAATCAAAAATTGGAAAGGGGTTGTTTTTCAAAGTGATCAAGTTTGCGGGACTCTTCATTTTGATGCGCACTTAAAGAAGAACAGGTCATTTCTTTGAAAATTCCGGATGCGTTTTTGCTCTAAAGAATTTTTGAGTAAATCAGGTTAGATTCGACTAAAGTCAGAAAATTTATTTTAGAGAAATTCCAAGTTTCAGTGGACATTTTAGAGCGGATACTTATTGCACGTAATAAAGATCAAAAGGTCAACACTGTCCATTGACTACCACGTTAACGTTGAAAGCACTTTTTGTAAATTTCTTCACCTTGAACTGGGGCTAGAAACTTTGAATTTAGACATCATAGAAAACATGTATGTCGACCAAAATGTCCCGAAATCTCAAGATGAACAAACGTATCAAAAAATCGGTTGGGCATTGCCTTTAATTTGAAGTACCTGCACTCACTTCCTCAGTGACATAAATTTGTTAAATTATCATTTGTTCACCCTCCAGACCATTCTGCAAGGTCAGGCAAATATCGTGACTAATCCGAGTGCTGGTCGAGTAAAAAATAAAACATCACAAACCTGTCACCTTTAAATGCGGGGGTTATAGAAATAAAAAGAAAAGAAGAGTTTCTCATAGCTTTTTATTTTGCCAACATCAGCCTCGTTTAGGCATTGTTATAAACAAAGTCCATTTTCTGGAAAACAAACGGTATAAATTATGTACATTATAATATAAAAATATATATCCCTGTTATACTTTGAAGACTTTTTAACATAAAACAATTGCACAACAGAGGAATTCGATAACATACATCAACTTCAGAAACGATCTGTATAGCAATATATTTTTAACACAATTTAAATCTAAGATTTTGTTTCATGCTTGTAGCCCGTATCTCCTACATATAAAAACAAAAGGGAAAATTGAGAGAAAGCAAGATACTAACGAGGCACTATACGTTGTCCAACTTCAAGGGCCCAAGAAAGGGTTATACTCAGTATGGAACAGCACTCGATTGATTTTTATTATACAAGTCTGCATTCTATATTATAAAGCAATCTTTGGTGTTTTTTGTTTGTTTGTTATTCTTATTTTGTTGTTGTTGTTGTTGCTGTTATTATTATTATTATTATTATTATTATTATTATTATTATTATTATTATTATTATTATTATTATTATTATTATTATTATTGTCAAAGATTTTTCATTTCGTTGTCACTACATGCACAACAACATATCTCAATAACAAGCTCTGCTATGGCAGAAAAACTAATTTTTTGATGTTAGTTACATTTGACCTACAAATTCTCAAATCGGTATTTCTGGGCAGGTGCTCATAACGGTTTGTTATGAACCAATCAATACACCGAAGATACGACGACAGAAATGACAGGGCTGTTTACTTCATGATGTATTAATGTATTTTGCAAAACAACCTTCGTTTCACAGATATATGGATGATTTCAATTAATTGCATCTCAAAAGGCCAACATGTAATATATAATATATATATTATATGATAGCTGTACAGAATATGTTAATTATTCATTTACACATATTGTCGAGCATGACCGTTTCTCGACACTACGAGAAAACAGGCACATGTATAAAACCCATCAAAAGTAGAATTAAAAAAACAGAATCAGGCTATTTTGCACCCCCCCCCCGGTCGTTTTTTTTGGTGTGAGGGACGCGTGTGCATAGAGTCCTCTCTTACAGGTAGATTTATCGAACTAGTGGTCCTTTTATTTGCTAGGTACATTGAGATACATTACATCACAGGCGTATCAGAAAAGGGAATGCTAATTACGCCAAGGATTTGACAAACTCCATTATCATTGTAACCTTATGTGTTGAGATGTAATGTATTTCTAAGTGAGGACTTTGAATAAGCCTGTGCTTCTTCTCCGATACTTTTTCTCGTGAAGTAAAATACGTTTTAATCAATCCATCATTATAATATGGTGCTACATGGGCTGGAACAAAGGAAAAATCAAAGTTACAGTGTTGCTATTTGAATAAGATCTCTGTTTGCGTACCAAACTCTTATTACATATTGCATTTTAATTTTCTTTAGCAATCCCCTAACGTGGGTGAGAGGAAACAAATGTGGAGACAATTCAAACGCCTTCTCTTCATCTTGAATGAAAATGTCTGCCCATGCTTATCGTTCAGTTCAATGAGCCTCTAAACCATCCCTTCATTGTGGATGTCAACTACACCTCTGTCGTAGTATCTAGCTGTATCACACATAGTGCTGATTTTCTCCCAGCCCATTTAAAGAAATAAAATTATGTGATCTTACAGATACTAAACCAAAGGACTGTGACAATCCTGTGCTCGGCTGACCTTACAAACAAAGACTGGAGTGGTCCTGTAACCATATATATTATATCAAGGTCAATTTTCTGTGAGACTATCATTAGTCTCTTCTATATTGAAGTCTTCACTCACTCAGGGTGTTGGACTCATTTTTGAGATGAAAAGTGACAGGATTCATATTACCACGATAAAAGCCAACATGTTTGACCTTTCAAGGTCACTCAATGTCAAAATTTACAGCACCTACAAAAAAATGAAAATGGCAGAGAGCCTTGTTTCTAACTTAAGCGCTTCTATGTAACCTGTATACTTAAAGATCAAGAAATATAACACTTTATGTAATTTATACCATTTTATATTACTCCATGTTTACATGTGCTGTACTATTTATTTTTGTATGGACCTGTATTGTGTCTGAAATAAACTTATCTGATTAACCAAAAGGTACCAGCATTGGAATATTTAATAAAAATCAACAATTCAGAGTATCACCACCTAGTGAACATAAATGTTTAACCTTCCACAAGCTACATTTCCATCAAATGTTAGAACAATTAGAGTCACAGTTTTGAAGACGTTGTAAATAGTGAAAACACACAAAAAGCGTAAAAAGAATAGAAAAAGGCCTATGGGCCTAATGCTCTTTTGACCACCATCACCAAAATTCATTTTCTGAAATGTATTCAATCCACGAACTTGAAAAATTAATCTAGGTTAGCCTTAATATGCAATATCAAGCTTCCACATAGTACACATTTGCGCTACATTTGGCATCATTCGCCTGATTCTTTATTAAGATATTGAATTAATGGTCCTTTTCGTAAGTGCTTTAAAATTGGTCAAGGTCACACAATCAGTGGATTATGGTGACCAATAACGTAGCTCATCAAGTAGAGTTTTATATACAGTGTACTCAAGTACAATTTTGCTCTTGAGGCTCCATTCCCTTTGCCACTGCTTTCCAAACTACCCCCTACCAGTACAAAATCACCTCTTCCAGCTTAAGGGGTCTGGTGACCTTACAAAAACAGATCAAGGTCACTGATCTTGCATAGTATACTAGCGTTGGACATGATCTATGTATTCTATAAATTTGGCTTATCTACTTCAAATATTTTTGAGATATGGATTTTTATTTTTTTTTATTATATATATATATATATATATATATATATATATATATATATATATATATATATATATATATATATATATATATATATTTAATTTTCAAGACATTTTAAATCATAATTTCCGTCAAATTATAGGTGGCGTGTTTGCAATCACAACAAAATGTGCTTTTGACTTCCATAATCACACTTATTTCATGAAGATCCATCGAAAAGTAAGGATGCTGGACTGGTCACAAGATTTTCAGTGTTGTTTTGACCTGCTATTTCTTTCTTTTCATAAAACCTAACCCTTTCTCTGATAAATGCGGTAAATTAGGGCTGCTATACATTGCAACCTTTTGAACTTTATAGGACCATGAATTAGATGTACATTTTGCTTAGCTGACTTCCAATGGCATACTACATTTTATGAATTCTCAATTATTACCTTAACAAATGACGTATTACATGACTTGTGCGATTCTATGCTTCCTTGAACACTTAAATTTCCTTTCAAAAATACTTCTGGAAACCATAGTTAAAATTTGACTGCTATGCTTACAATTTTTGGCTATCGTAATGCAAGTTGAATACTGTTCTAGCAATTTTTGACTGCTGTTTTGTGTTGACACCTGGTGTCACTTGTTTCTGGCTGATGTTTGGCATTTGAACCAGTATACTTGCAAGTTCTTACGCTGCATTGAATTTTCACCACTATATTTGCACATTCAGAAACTTTTCTGCTGGAAATACTCTTAGTTTGTCTTCTTTAAACCAACATCATGCCTTTAGCTACATATCTAAAACACATCAAATTGTATAATCATGTTGTTTGGATTCTTGTTGATGGTCAGTTTAGGCCTAGGGATCTTTTGATGGATTGATGTTGTTGTTAGTGTCACTTTGTGGACTTTTATGGATGATGATCATTGTTGAGACGGTGGTTGCAACCAGTACTTTTTTAAATGCTGAATTTTATTGATATGTTTAACAAATGTGGAACCTATCCTTGCAAATTCTCTGCTGTGCTGCAAATTTTGGTCCCTTTTCATGAATTATAGGTCCTATATGCACATGGATAATGCACCTGTTCAAGCCAATTTACTGAAATAGGCCTATAGTTTCAAACAAAAGTTTTTTGCATTTTTGTCATGTTAATTTTTTTTTTGACCCTATGGACCTTTGGATGTACGTTTTGAACTCTTTTGGGTACAGGCAAACTGCAAATTTATGTCATTTAGCTAAACATACCAAGGAACATTGCCTTTGGTACAAATTGGCTTGGATTTGTTTCATAAGGACCACGGTTTGGATATGGTAATGACACTGTCTAATTTACATAATACTATAGTTTGCACTACCAATATTAATGCTGACAACGATTTTCATACACTTTATAACTTCGAAACGTTATATGGGCAAAAGTGATAAATTGTGGGGTGAAGATCATTCACGAGATGACCCCTATATTCAACCTGGCCATTTGACCTTAACCTTCAACTCAGATTTTGAAAATTGTTAGATTCAAAACGTGCACCCCACATCAAGCTTTCCATACATGATCTGTTTGTTAAAATCGGGTAATAACTTTTCGAGTTATTGAAGAAAACAAATAAATTTGGACAACTGCCAACCTCCATAATCACTGGATCACGGTCACCCCAAAATAGGTCATTAATTAAGAGTTTTATATACAAGGTTACCAAGTGCAATTTATATCAGGATACTCAATTTTCTTTGCCATTAATGTCCAAGCTACACACCGCTTTTACAAATCACCTCTTACAACTTTACAGGCATGATGACCTCACAAAAATAGGCCAAGGTCATTGATATTACACAACATTATAGCATTGGACATTATCTATACATCCTATAAATTGGGCACGTCTAATCCAATTACTTTTCGAGATACGGAATTTCATATCTTAACGCACATTTTGGCTCATACGTTCCGTCAAATTATAAGCGGCGCCACTAGTATCATTAGCAACTTAGACTTTGACTTCCCGCTTAATTTCGTGATGATCCGCCACAAATTAAAAATGGTTCAAAGTATTCACAAGAATTTCACATTTTGACCCCTAAATTGCATAACATTGTAGGTGGCCCCACCAATATCGAAAAGGATCTGCATTTCCATACACCCTACAAGTCTTGAAAGTTATATTGGACTAAATTGAAAACTGAACGGTATTGCGATAACGAGCAAAAGTTTATGGATGGACAAACATGAGTGGTCACATGAGCTCTGCCACCTTAGGTCAGCAGACCTAAAAAATTGCAGCGCCACTTCTTGAACAAATTAAGGTCTAGGGGTTACCAGAAGTGTCCTTAAACAATTTCAAAACAATTGGCCGAGAGGTTTTGGGAAATATTTTGTAAGATTCTGAAAAAAAATATTAAAAAATCCAAATATCACTGGAGTCTGACCATTTCAACAAACTTATTAGAGAGCCCCGCCAGGTAAATCCCCAGCATGTTTGAAGGGAATTTGGCTAACGGTATCAGAGATGGAGTAGAAAATCTGGGAAATTTAACTAAATTTTTATATTTACTAATTAAACTTACCCCTTGATCACTAATGGGTACTTGAGCACATATGTCATGCGTCTCCAAAGATTAGTACCACAAGAATCTTTCCTGACTATGCTATTCACAATCCGGGGCCACTGCAGCGCCACCTATACCAGGCAGCTGACCTTGACCTTATATATCAGTTATTCTTTCGGTAGGTTAACCCCAAGAATGATCTGTTGCAGGGAGGTTGGGAGACCATTAAAGTGTTCTGGAGGTAAGTTTTATTAATAAATATGAAAATTTAGTTTAGGGTTCCAGATTTATGGCAAAATTACCTCTGCAACACTAATGGATAGAGCTACCACCAGAAAGAAGGTGGGTGATCATTCTAGCCTCCAAAGCACAGGAAGCTCGATACGAAGAACCAAGAAAAGCAACCTAGCTCTACCGAAAAGATGTCTTGCTACAATAACAAGGAAGAGGGAGGTTAACACACCCGGAAAAAAATAGTCCTTATCCTTTTTACCTATCTGAGGAAGGAACAAATACTTCCTTCCTTTCCTTGTGCATTTTACCCTATCAAAGTAAAATTTCAAAGAGCGAACAGGACATAAGAGCCTATCTGGATTACTGCTCTCCCTATTAGTGGAGAGGGCCTCGACGAAGAAGCCCTGGAAAGCTGTCAGCAGCTTATCTGGAGCCTGATTCTCCCATGGATTATGGATTAGGTTTTAGGTAAACCTTAAAACCACCCTGAGACCACTTAGTCTTCAAATGGTCCAGTTCATGAGGTTTTTCCCTTCCAGCTCCTGAGGCTAAAATAATGAGGAAAACGGTTTTGCCCCTGAACATGTTCAAGGGAACTTGCGCCATATTTCTCCTCTGGAAAGGGTATGATCGAAGCCCTGACAACACAATGGATACATCCTATTGTAAAAAGATATTATGGTGACCTGGCCTACCTACATAGAAACTGTAAAAGAGAGTAACTGAACTCAAACCAACTTTGGTTCCTTTTAAGTCCAGATTAGATATACCAGAACGATAACCAGCTATTGTGCACACCTCTCGAACAGGATCAAAAAGTTTGTGCAAAAACCCTGCTGTGTCATCAACTGTCGCCTTCCAGGGATTAATCTTAGGATCTTGGGGCTGACACCACTTTACAAAACGGAACCACTTGGTGTCATACACTTTTGGAAAAGTGGCCAGAAGGTTTCCTGTTGCGACTCATGCCGCCACTTTGTGCATAATGCTGGAAGTAACAATGCTTTCCTTGGCAGCCATCATGCATGAAGATAGAGAACTTTTGGATTTGAGTGGAACACTCACTTTGCTGGTTGGCAAAGCAGGGTCTTCCAGTCTGGAAGAGCTCTGTGAGGTTCCAGACTGAGCTCTAGTAGTTCCACCGCCCAAGGCCTCTGAGGCCACCAAGGAGCTACTAGTATAACTTCTACTTCCTCCTCACGTATTTTCTAACATACTTTTGGGACAAGAGAAGTTGGTGGGTAGGCATATGCCCACATCCACTCTAATTGATTGAAAATGTGTCCTCCAACTGTGCCTTCTCATCCATAATTGTGGACACAGAGGTTGGTAACTTGTGATTCTGGTTTTTTGCAAAGAGATCTATGCATGGGGTGCCCTACAGATCCCACATACTTGTATCAAACGTGGATAAAGTGACCAATGGTGTCTATCACTTGGTGCCTGCATGATAATCTGTCAGCCATCAAATGGAGGGCCCATTCAATGTGAGTACAATGGATCTGAACTTGGTGTTGAAGACACCAGGAGAAAATCTGTCAAGTCAAGAGAAATTCCTTTGTCTTTGTCCTCTGTTTGTTCATGTATGTAATCTCTGGGCGAGAGTCTAACCTTATCAACACCTTCTTGCCCTGCACAAGATTCTGAAACAATGGTGTCTATCACTTGGTGCCTGCATGATAATCTGTCAGCCATCAAATGGAGGGCCCATTCAATGTGAGTACAATGGATCTGAACTTGGTGTTGAAGACACCAGGAGAAAATCTGTCAAGTCAAGAGAAATTCCTTTGTATTTGTCCTCTGTTTGTTCATGTATGTAATCTCTGGGTGAGAGTCTAACCTTATCAACACCTTCTTGCCCTGCACTAGATTCTGAAAGTGAACTGCCTCCAGCTCCAGCCAATTGATTGGAGAGTCTCTGACTTGCTGCAGCCAAGAGCAGGATATTGTCAGGATACTGTCAAGGAGAGCCCAGCTCCCCTATCTTTGGTGGGAGGAATCTGTAAACATCACTATGTCTTCCTTGAATAGACGCAGTGATCGCCCTTTTAGGACAGTTGCGCGAGTCGGTCACCAACGGAGTGACTATCTCACTTCTTGACTGACCTGAATCAATTGGAACTGAGACTCTGTCCCACAATTGCAAGAAAGGTCTGTTGGACCACCCTGTGGTGTAGCTAGGTATCAAAGGGGAACTTGGAGGCCCAGCAACTTGAGAGTTCCTATGAGACTTCTCCAGTGCTTAACCTGTAAGGTATTATGTTGCAGAAAAGGATCAATACCCACTGAAGTCAGCAGTATCTGTTTTCAGAGGGATAGTATTTGAATGGGACAGTTGGATGACACCTCCTGAGAAACTCGAAGTCCAGTGTCGGGTTGAAATTAGACTTTGGAAAATTCACCATAAGCCCTAAGTTTATGCAAATCATCAATATAAGGGCTCCCTCCCATTTCAGGATACACTATGATAATGCTCGCAGCAGCCAGTCATCCGCGCAAACGTATGCCCCTGTGATGTGCATATATGATTTGTGATTACTCCCATGATTTTGGAGAAAACCAGAGGCCCTAGACACTCTCTTTGAAACTGAAGTAACACTACTGACAAAATGGGCGCCAATACAGATAAACTGATGTATTAGGTCAAGGCTGGAGGTCAGCTGCCTTGTATAGATGGTGCCACAGTGGCCCCAGAGTAGCACAGTCAGTAAAGATTCTGGTAGCATTAATCTTTGGCGAGACATGACCAAAGAGGTCAAGTACCATTACTGTTGGAGAGGTAATTTATTATGCTATAAATATGAATTTCCATTGCAATTTCCATTGACTTACATAGTAATCAATAGGAATGTATGCATTAACCGAAACATACGAAAATTGTAAAAACAAAAAAAAACAAACAAAAAAAGACAAAAGAGCAAAAAAAAAACAAACAAAAACAAAAACAACAACAACAACAACAACAACAACAAAAAAAACTGTTAAAAAACAGGAATCCACAGTATCACCGCACAGTAAACAAGTTTGTTTACTCATTTCACAAGCTCCATTTCCACCAATTTTCAGCACAATCTGAGCGACAATCATGGAAAAGAGGTCAAAATTAGCCTTAACACAAAAATTCATTTGAAAAATATCGAAAAAAAATTGCAGCACTCCCTCTTAAACAAATTAAGGTCTGAGGGGTCCCAGAAGTGTCGCAATGCAATTTCAAAGCAATTGTTTATGTAAGTTTTGAAAACAAGATTTTGCCAACACATTTTTAAAAAATCACAAAAAATCTAAACTTAAATGAAGCATGACTATTTGAACAAACTTTCGAAAAACCCACCCAAGGTACTTCACCACTAAGTTTGAAGTGACTCTTATTGACCGTCTTGGAGAAGAAGCTGAAAATGTTAATTCCCATTGCAACCCCGATTAACTAACATGGTAATTAATAGGAATGCATGCATTAACTGACAAATTGAAAAATTCGTTAAAAATCAGGGATCCAGAGTATCATCATCTGGTGAACATCTTTACTTAAGCCTCTAGTAAGGAGCATATTCAGCAGGTTTCAGTTTTAGAACAATCTGAGGGACGGTGTGTAGATAAGGTCAAAAGCAGTATAAACACAAAAAAAAGTAAAGGAAAAAATCGCAGTGTCACCTGTTGAAAACATTAAGATCTGGGAGTCCCCAGAATTGTTCCCATGCAATTTGGGAGCAATTGGCTTCGTGGTTTTAGAGAAGATTTTTTATAATTTTGTCAAAAATATTGAACGAAAAAAATCATAAAACTTCAAAATCACTGGAGCGTGACCATTTAGATAAACTTAGTACAGATTCACCCAAGGTACATTCCGAAGAAAAGTTTTTGAAGTGAACCTGGTAACTTTTTTGGAGAAGAAGTTGGAAATGTGAATATCCATAGCAATTACCATTGACTTACATTTTAGTCAATAGGAATCCATGAATTAACTGACAGGTGCCCAAACAGAAGAAAACTGTTAAAAATCTAGGATCCACACTATCACTACATAGTGAAGAGCATTCTTTACCCTCCCACAAGCTACATATTGGCTAAGTTTCAGAACAATCTCAGTAACAGTTCTGGAAAAGAAGTCGAAAAAAGCATCAACACAAAATACTCATAACAAATAGAAAACAATTCACAGCATCACCTCTTCAATAATTTAAGTCTATGGGTTCACAAATTATCCTCAGCAATTTCAAAGCAATTAGCTGAGGGGTTTTGCAGAAGATTTTTTTTTTTTTTACGATTTGGCCAGAAAAAAGAACAAAAAATAATAACTAGAGGGCTGTGTGAATAGCCCACGCTCAGATCACCTAAGCTTGTCCCACAAAGTCAAGGCTGCAACTGAATAGACCTGTCTTAAAGCTTAGCTGAGTGAATATGACATTTGGAAGTATTTCTCAGATGGAGGACTGAGCCTCCTACAAGCACAGCCTAACTAGCATGTCAGCTGAGCTCAAAATGGCAGTGCCACTTGGTGAACATATAAAGAACTAAAAGACTCTAGGAGTGTTCCTGTGTATTATGAAAGTAATTGGGTGAGCGGATTTTAAAAAGACTTAAGATTTGCCCCAAATGAAAAAATAAATATGAAAAAAATTCCAAAAATCATTGAAGCGTGACCACTTGAACAAAATTTGTAGATACCCAACCAAAGTACATTGCCGCCAAGTTTGAAGTCAATCTGGATGACGGTTTCAGATAAGAAGTTGAAATGTACATTGGCATTAGAATGACATTGACTTACATATTAATCAATATAATAAGAAAGGTGCATTTGCCAATAATTAAGTACCCGAATTGGAAAAATTGTTAAAGATCAGGAACCCATAGCAATGCCAAGTAAGTGAACAAATTTGTTTCACACTTCCACAAGGAACATATCCACAATGTTTCAGCTTAATTTGAATCACAGTTCTGAAGAAGAGGTTGAAAATAGCAGAAGCACACAAAAAATCATTAGGAATAGAAAAAAAAATTGCAGGCCCACCTGGTGAACAAATTGAAAACTAAGAGTCCCTAGGAGTGTTCCTGTGTGATAACAAAGCAACTCGGTTAGCAGTTTTGGCAAAGATGATTTTTTGAGATTTGTCAAAAAAAAAAAGAACTTCACAAAAAATACAAAAAACACTGAAGCGTGACCATCTGAACAAACTTGATTGAGACTGAGCTAAGGAACATTGCTACCAAGTTTGAAATGAATCTGGATGACGGTTTGGGAGAACAAGTCAAAATTGTGAATTAGCATTAGAATGCCCATTGACTTACATAGTAATCAATAGGAAAGTTGCATTACCCATAAGTACCCGAATTGAAAAAAAAAATCGTTACAAAAAAGTAATCCAAAATACTGCCACTTAGTGAACAGTTTTGTTTGATCTTTCTAGAAGGAACATATCCACCAAGTTTCAGCTTAATCTAAGTGACAGTTCTTGAGTAGAAGTTAAAGAGTGAAAGCACACACAAAGACATAAACGAATAAAAAAATTTCAACGCCACCTGGTGACCAAATTAAGAACTAGGAGTCTTAAGAAGTGTTCCTGTGTGATATCAAAGCAATTGGTTGAGCAGTTTCAGAGAAAATTTTTTAAGATTTGCCCCAAAAAGAACAAAACGATTCATAAAAAATACAAATATCCCAGGAGTGTGACTATTTGCACAAACTTGGTAGAGACTGACCAAAAATATATTCATACCAAATTTGAAGTAAATGTGGCTGATGGTTTTGGAGAAGTCAAAAATGTAATTGTGAACGGACGGACAATGGAGAGCGGATGACTCAGCCTCCCAGAAGCTTAGCCTGACTAGCAAGTCAGCTGAGCTTGAAAAATCTTAAAATCACTGTGAATAGTCAACAGACAGACAATGGTTGACGGATCATACTATAACGTTAGCTAACTTGTCAGCTGAGGTAACAAAATACCACAAGTCACCAAAACAGTTCGATGGAAACTGTGGCTCATTTGCTTCATAGTGGTATGAGAGGTGCGTTGACCGAATGAACTGAACTGTTCATTAATGCACATTCCATACGGGTTTTCGAGAAGGGATGCTGAATCTCCCCCTTAACAGACACTGTTACCAACTGTGGAGACTTCAGAGTTACATCAGACAAGTCCATAACTCACTATCTGATGAAAATATGCAAAGGAGGATGTGCAGCTGTTCAAAACAGCATTATTTCCCCATGTATATTTGATAACATCTTATAAACAAACAATATGGTAATTTTATATCACAGGTGCTTCTTGACTTCTTGTCAAAAGACCAATGACACCTTGCAGACATGGAATGTACCATAAAGACTAGAAAAAAATACGCTTCTTGAGAAAGTTAGTCTGGGTGATTTTAAAGTTTGATTGGATGCTACTATAACACAAACCTAAGAGTTGAAGGAATGAGGGACACCTGTACCTCATTTAACTTGCTCAAGTGTCCCTAATTAGCATAAGTTATACTTCTACAACTTTTGTTTGTAGTCAATCGGATGTGCCTAGAGCACAAACCTATCAATAAAAGTTTGAATGGCACCTCTACCTTTCATAGTTTTGAATATATTCAACACTTAAACTGTTCAAGTGCCCCTATTTTGTATGAATTAAAATCCTACAACTTTCCGTTGTGCTTCATTGGATGCGCCTATAGCATAAACGTATAAATTAAAGTTGGAAGTTGGAAAGCTACCTTTTCCCTTAATAGTTTGAAGATATCAAATATTTAAATTGTCAAATGGCCCTAATTTGTATTCGTTTTTTGACTTGTTGATTATTTCAAAACAGGCACTTAACTTCACTGCTATATTAATAACTGTGCAAAATTCAGTATTTCTCGGTCACATGGTGTCCGAGAAAACTACCGACAAAACTGGCTATAAAGAATGAATGAATAAAGGAATAAATAAACAATTCTTGGTAAACAATACGTCTGCGTTAGCACACGGGCATAATGATTTAAGTCGATAAAGAGCTGAGTGGTCCACCTGGCTGTGGTGGTAGCTGTGTGCCTTTCTTTCACGGATTGTCTCAACACAGCTTGTGAACACAGCGGTGTAATTTATAATGTCACTTCCATCATGTACTGTGAGATAATTTCTTGATCAAAATCACATACAACACAACATTTCAACAGTAGACTACAATCAACCTCACACATCCTAAGGCGTTTAGGCCGCGTAACATGAATATTCACACTGGCGCTTAATTCATACCGACAGCTTATTGTCCAAGTAAAATCTGAAGCATTCCTGAAACATAAAGCATGAGAGAATGCCAATTCACCAGATGCGTAATGAAGAGAATGACACTGATGCATTTCTAATTTGGCACATGAGTCTTCACTATTCATTTCATATTGCTGGTGACACTGTCTATAAAACATACAACATATTGTGAGTTACGACTTTGTTGCTAGAAAAGAAATGGAAACCATTAATAAGACCATTCAAGCATAAAATAGATGTCAGTCCGTACTTAAAGGATGACAGAAGTCCCATTATATATTATTTTTGGGGAGGGACTAAGTTAGTGACATACATGTGTGAAATAATTAAATCAAATGTAAAGGCAGGCCCGAAAAATTCCCATTTTAATGTTAGGATATGCTCTGAAATCTGCCTAATTACGCTCAGTGGCATCCCAGGGGAGAACAAAGCCATGGCTTGAGAGAGGATCATGGGCATGTCAGTTGTATGCATTTTTTCTCATCAAAGCTGTAGGTTATATTTTTTACATTTGCCATACACAGCTTTCTTCGTGGCTTGTTACCACATGAAATTGACTAAGTAAAATTGCATGGTAAGGTTACCATATGCCATATTAAGGTGAATATATATACTCCGGAACCTCTAGGACATTTTTCTGTCCTTGGCTCGGGTCATACGCAGACCCACACCTGGGACTTGCTATTCAGAACAGGTCCCTGCTCACACTTACTGCCTTACTGCGCTTGACTGGTCATCAGCAAGAACAATGAACTGGCCATTGTCAGCATGGCCTCTTTGTAAGAAAAACATTTACCACAGTTTTGTAATCACATAGACTGGTCAAGAGGAATGGGCCTTATTTCAATGAGTATAGTAGCTACATGTATGATTGTCTGCCTTCCCCCTAAGGTTTGTTGTCATGTTGGTATTGGAATCATTTTATAACACAATTTGTGATTGGTGGGCTGAGTACAGCATTCTGATTGGGAGGTTGCATTGGATGGCTTCAGGCTATGGAGGCGTCCACACATGTTCAGCATATATTGCCTCATTTAAAAACTTTTCGAAATTTTGAAATATAATGAGGATAAATTCAGATATCTATTCCTTATTACGCAGGCTTCAAATTAATGTATAACATAATGGAACATCTGTCTTCCTTTACCAGCGTGTGTCTAACTTGCTATCTTCACAATGAAAGCATTTATTTCACGGAGAGTTTACCAATTTACATTGGTGCATGAAGGCACAACAGCCACTGGTATAGAAAATGTCATATATTTCAATTAGTTTACCAATTTATGCCATCAAGAAATATGTACTCAAAGTATAGTAATACTTCTGGCTTTATCTTATATATCTTAACAAACATATGACTATAATAATTTTGCTTTAAGTCATACTTTAAGTTGGTAGCTTTGTTGACCCATAGCATAGCCACACATTTAAGGCAGGCACAAATCCCGCTAATACAAATTCATGACATCATCTGTGGTATTCATCTACCCATACAGCAATCACCTGTACGAAACGTACAAATACAGAGTAAGCACACATCTCTGCATCGTTTCTACTAAAAGCATACACACATATATAAATACGGCTTCAACACCATCTATTTTCATATGCAGTATTTTTGAGAAAAACATTTATCCTCTTCCTGGGTCTGCTCTAACAACGACCCCATAACATCCCAGCTAACTTGAGAAGAATCTCGTTGACATAATGCACCAAGTGCGACTTTTAATCGAACAAACGTTTCCTGTCATATAATTGTATCAGACTAGTTTCGCAACAAAGAATCCGCAACAACATGATCTCTGCCCAGTGAGGGTCACTGAGGCGCATGTGCAAATCAGCAGGCACGAAAAAACGCCTGACCTAATTAGAAATTTTTTCCCCAATCTCCAGATAAAAATTGTAAGTCCTTATGGCCGTATTTATCGTATGTGTATATGCCTTTAAATCCGCTTGGAATAATGACTGACAATAGTTTCCAAATAGTTAGCGCAAACATCAGATCACATGTTTCCAATTGAAGCATGTGACAGAGTAATCCTGGCGGTGTCTTATCCACAACAAACCTGGTCGCTCATTTTATCATCAGTCCCCCAGGTTGACCAGTGGTTCTCTTTCATCAGTGCAATAAACATCGTCATTTGAAGTCTGTGGTGGAGGTTGAGAGTGACTGCGACTTATTGGAGGCTAGAACATAAGGGCACAAAATCAGATGAAACAACCTTAAAATAATAACAAAACAACAATACTACTGCTCCTACTACTGCTACTACTACTACTACTACTACTACTACTACTACTACTACTACTACTAATGATAAACAGAGTAAGTCCGTTTTAGAAAACGAACATGACTCCTAACGAAATGAACATTGTGTTAACAGTATGTACTCTGTGTTGGGTATGTATCACATTTGAATAAAATAGCAGAGTTGCAGATAGTTACATGCTTTCAAGACTTGCCTGTGCAAATTTCTCAAAATCCGCAGGTTTCTTCAAAAGACACGTTGCAATCAATCAAAAATTTTATCGATGTAGATTTTGAATACATGATTGGTACGCTCACATATAAAGATTGAGCGAATATGTTACCCATCCAATCACCTCCGTATGGCAAGCCATTTTTCAATAATATATGAATTTAAAGCACTGTGAAATAAATTTAAGATATCTTAAATTCGAATTAAAAATATGTGCATAACCATAATTATTTCAAGATATGTTTAGTCCATTTATGACATCTAAAATTAAAATTAAGATATCTAGAATTTAATAAATGTTACATGCTATAAGTATAAGATATCTACAAATGTCATTTTAAGATATCTTGAATTGAATTCAAGATATTTTGAAATAAATTCAATATTGCTCGAACTAAATGTAAAATATATTTAATTCCGTTCAAGATATATTAAAACCAATTTACGATATATTTAATTGACTTTAAAATGTCTTTAAAATGACGTCTATAAAAACATTCACATTTCAAGTAAAGATGTATTGAAATAAAATTAAAATACATTCAATTACACATATATTTTTTTCAAATATCGTATACTGATATTCAGAACGCACACTTTTGGTAGATATTCAAAATGAAAGATATATCATATTCTAATTTAGATACAAGATATGTTGAATTGTATGTACGATATATCGAATTGACGTTAAGATATCTGCAATGGAATCAAGGCTATCTTAAGCTGAATTCTGCTCTAGTAAGTGGGTATATATCCATAGTTGTAAGCATGCAGGGCGTAAATACCACCCATGTCAAGTTCGAAATGATTACGCCCTACTCTATCATATATCTTCCTGGAACTACTTTAATGAAGAAACAAATGGTCTTCTGCTGGGCCTGTACCATCGGTTGTCTGTGGTAACCAAATCATGAAAATGTCCATGGAATAAAGCGTTACCATGATAGAATGGGGTTTATTCCGGTTTGTTAAGGGATGGCAACGAAATTTACGACCCGGATTGGGGTCAAATCAAGGGTCCGTGCCCGACGAAGGGGGGCACGAACTATTTTATTTCGGATTCCGTCCCAGTCTTTAACTACCAGCCACCAAATGCAAACAGGATTAAACCCCTTATTTAGGATATCTAACCTTTCAAATGTTTTATATTCAATTTCAAATACTTTCCACTGTACTCAAGATAGTTGTAATCGAATGCATTTACCCATACGCTGAATTAAATTTGAGATATCATACATTTAATTTTCAATACCTTTCATTGTATTCAAGTTAGATGTAATTTAGTGCATATACAGATAGCTTAAACTAAATTTGAGACACATTTATTTGAAGATATATTATAATGTGTACTTGGGTGTAAAATGCCTTGCCATATCTCCGTATTTCCGTATTATACTGCTCCAGTTTTCCGTTCCAAATTTAAAAAACAGTGCAAACGGATGCAGGCGACAATTTTTCTCGCGTTTTATTCATAATAAACGCACGCAGTCATACGCAAAAGTTAACATGTCAATTGCATGGCATACTTCGATGAGAATTATTACCACTCATGTATAGTTATTTAGTTAGCATCGCACTGATTGGTGCTGCCACCTATTTTGCTGGCACTACCATTTCTTTAGAAAAAACACTATTTATCAAATGCGTGAATTCATGTTCACTACTACCAAAAATGCGGGGGGAAAAAAGGCTCTGTCTTGTATACTAGGTTGTTTCGCGTTGGATTTTCAGAATGTACCTGCGGTATATAACATCACCAACCAAAAGCAATACTGTACACATGTCATATTGTTCATGTTTTGTCATGTGTTTTCTTTGCACCATTCTGTTCTCATTTACTCATTAACCTCTGAAAGATTTGTTCATGTCTTTGCAAAGAAAGCACTGGATGAAAATAATGAATCTCAATGAAAATGTTCCTTACAACTTTGGCAAAGTGAAACTCGTTTGAATAAAAAACCCAACTGGTCGATATTTTAAACTCCTTTATGCTAACAACGTGTTCTCCCTCAAACCCTACCCACCCCTGATCCCAAGCCAAAATCCACGACCACGCACCCACACACAACCAACACACTGGTATATCAAAAGCCAAAGAAACATTATTTTGCCCTCATTGCCATATTTTTACCACTTTTTCCCCCGAAATGATTATAAAGACTCTCGTTTCCTGAGAAACCACACATTTCCATGGTTTAATCATCACCAATAATTCATAGTATTTGGTCAGTATATTGCTGAAAGACTCGTACCTGTTGTAATGATTCCCTTGCTGAAAGAGAACGTACAGCCCTGGCCTTGGCTACATTAATTCTGGTTTGAAGATCGCGGTGGATATCAGCTTCATCAACAATTTCCTCCTGGATTAATTCTTCTATCACATCCTCAAGGGTTATAATACCAATGATTTCCTACAAGTCATTAGTAACACGCATGACCATATAAACCTTGTCTATAACTCATCAGTTTCTCATATTTTAAAACATGGGACTGGAGTTGTGTGATACAGATGGGAATGTTGACCAATTGTCCTATCTGTCACCCGCTAATTTTTACACTGATATAGATACGTAAGCCTGTGGAAAGGTGTCTTCCCAATGAACACTTTTAAAATGAGTCTTTTTCAAAAATATTATGCAACTAAGCTGTGTTCTCGTTTTCCACAGGTTACTTTTTTTTTTAAATAAGTCCATGATTTTATAAACTCGCATAACTACAGAAACTAAGAAATACAATATATGTAACATGTAAAGGCCCAAATATAGATCTAAAACTGTATAATTAAATTTAAACATAGAAGCAAAGTGTGCTTCTAGAAGCCTTTAAAGAAAGTTTCTATTCCTTCTCTTGAAATAGATAAGGTAAAAATTGACTGTGTGGATGAATTTAATTTCTTGGGTTTAACATTAGATAAAAACATGAATTGGGATAAACACATACAGAAGATTTCTACCAAAATCTCCCAGAAAGTAGGCATTTTGAACAAGCTAAAAAGTTTCCTTTCAATCAAAGTCCTCTTAATGCTATACAACTCATTCATACTTCCACATTTTAATTATTGTCTTCTTGCATGGGGATACAATATAGATAGACTTTTCTCTATTCAAAAACGAGCAGTGCGTATCATAAATAAGGCTGATTTTAATGCCCATTCAGAACCAATATTTAAAGGCTTGAAGTTACTAAAACTTCAAGACATATATAAACTAAAGCTCCTAAAATTTCATTACAAATGAAAAAACGAGACATTGCCAGTGTATTTTAGAAACTTTCCACTTTTTCAAAACTCAAGTGTACATGATTATAACACAAGAGGAAGGGGCAACATGTTTATAACTAGAACTTCTCGTATCTATGTGGATCAGTGTATAAGGCATCAATTGATTCATAATCTAAATGACACACCAGATATGATTAAAGATAAGGTTAGTACACACAGTATCCAAGGGTTTTCAAACTATGTAAAAAATTATTATCTTGAAAAATATGAAAATGAATGTCATTTACCAAATTGTTACATTTGTAATTCTGTAAGGTGATTTTTTTTAAAGCGGAGTGATTTAAACACACAAACTAGAGACCCAAAAAGCATGTTCTTTCAAAAATTTAAATTATAATATATCTTCCATCAGCTGATATAGACTTTGAATGAAAATTATCTGCATAAAGATAAATGAAGAGAAATTAAAATGTGGGTGGCTTGTGTGATAGCGGTCATTATATGACCTTAACACAAGTCTTCCAAATCAGTATATGTATATTGTGATATATCTCAAATATGTTTATGTATAATTTGACTAGTTCTGTATCTTGATGCAATGTATGTATTCTGATTTGAATAAAAAGATTCCTGATTCCTGCCAACAAAATACACCTAAGACATATTTCAAAAAGTATAAACGCTAAATGGGCAATGCAAAGAAAATGACATCATTTGCTTTAAGACCAACAAAACCCGAACTTCTAGGTACATTGATTAAAATATTTGGACGCAAAATTTGCAGTTTAGGCTGCAATTTGACAAATTTTGGTCAGATTTTGAGTTGATAGGATTTATCTACGAGACAGATCATTTCTACCTGTACAGATGACTGTTTTCAATGTTTCAAGATGGGGCCAAAATTGACTTATAATTAGTAACATGTTTCTACTTTTATATTTTACTTTTGTCTGGTTTTTTTTCTGTTTTTTTGCATCGGGTCTATGCCAATAAATTTAGAAGACCTTTAATATATCCATGACCGAGTTCATAGAGTTTGGCTAAGCGCACCAAATTATAGTTCTGATGTTTTTCAGCAAGTGAAAACATAGATTTTATTGTGCCGTCTTAATTTTTTTTCTTGGTGTAGGTAAAAACCAAATTTTATATGGGCAGTCGCTCAAAAAGACTAATGTATTTGGTCGTATGAATGGAAGGCATTAAATTGGTGATTTTCGCATAAACTATTGGTTTTTAACACTTACCCCATCTGGAGTGTCTACTGATGGTACATGCAAGATGTGGTTTCCTGCAGGATTTCTGGTCGTGGGGGAGTACGGGGTTCTTCTCACGACACCGAGGTGACCTAAATTAATTTGTCTCATAAGGAGCAGCATTTGAAACAAAAATACTCACTGAATGTTATTCAGCAGTTAAACTTTTGTTTTAATATTAGATGCAATCATTGTATCACTTAAACAGATTATACTCTGTAATGATGTTGACCTTGAACGTTATTACTTCGTATCACCAACCACGGTGGGTAAATCGCATGTAGGTATTTGTATTACAGAAGGCCCGGAATGTGGGCCTTTATTTACTTTTGCTTTCACAACTACAACTCTAGAAAACTTTAATGCACCGGCTTTTCACCAAAACTGCATCTCTAGTACTTGGCTATTGCCACGGAGCAGACCGCGCCCCGTATTATCTCAACTACAATCGGTCAGAAGTGGAGTGGTGCCCATAGATTCACTGCACAGATCATTTGCTTGCCAAGGTGATAACTACATGTAAGGCGATCCTGTGTCCCTGAATAAGACGAACTGATATATTAAAGAGCCGAGAAAAAAATATATACATTCATTTTTTAGGAAGGCGATGATGCAGCCATATATATCATATATATATATGGCTGCATCATCGCCTTCTTGTCAGATGTTGACGAGACATGTGGTCCCAAATACATTGAGGCACAACATTTTGACCACCAAAAATTTCGACTGGTGATGTTTCGATCGATACCCGCTCTGCACATGGAGCAACCTTACACAACAGTTGACCAGTCCTCAAGCTTTGCTCGCTATCAGATGAAGGCCTACAAGTTTGCCTACAAAGCGGGTCTTCTGCTTCGTGGTCTAACAGTATAGTATTTAGCGGGCAAGCGCACAGTGGAAACAGGAATGAAATAGACTTATCTTCGTCCGCTACCCAGCATAGTCTGCATACACAATGACATATTAATTCACCATCCATTTGATATTGAATAACACACGCGCTTGTATTTCCTCTCTAGTGGAAACTCTGCTTGGACCCTGGAGATTGATGGCCTTCCACTTTTGCACGACGTGCGAGATTCGCAATGGTCAATTTGGGGGAATAGGGAGACAGGGATTACCTCGGTGCAGTCACTTTTTGGTGCATATAAGCGTAAGTGACTTTCATATCATATATATATATATGTGTGCACTGTATTTCTCTGCTGTGGTCAATGGACAGAAAAGAATGGAGGGCAGGACCGTGTCAGCTGTGTACATTAGTCAGCTTGGTCATTTCCACCACAGTTGATGCAACCATGGAAATGCAAGGTCATAGCTGTCAACCCTCAAAAACTCGTGACCAGGAAGTTATTGTAAAAAAGTGCATGAAATCAAGGAAAACAGTCAATTTGGCCTCAAAATCCCTGTCACTTTTCGAGTCTCCAAAACGAGAGACTCCCGATGAAAACAGGAGAGTTGACAGCTATAAAGTCTTAAACGTCCATGATGCAACTGATACTGGGCAAATGACTTTACGGATTACATAAGGCTAAACAAAAGTAGACCGGCATTATGCATGGTGGCATGCGAGGGTCTGTTGTGGGTCAGAGGCCTGAACAAAAGTGGACAACATGATGCATCCGGTCACACTACACTTAGCTTGTGACCAAGGGATTCCACATATCCTACCAAAGTCTCTCATTTATAAATTGAAAATAATGCTTTAAGCTCCACGCAACGTAGTTCCAGCACAAAGTAAGCCAATATTTATGGTGTATCTATCGCCTTAAACACGTGAAGCAGTGCACGCTGCTGTACTGTACTTCTCCAGTGACCAAATATCATAATCATTCTCTTTTTCAGACGTGTGTATTACCCAAAAATAATAATAAATTCCCTCAAAAATATTAAATGAGACAATTATCACAGCAAAAAAAATGCCGATTGTAAAAAGTTTGATATGCTGGTTTTAATCTTGCTATTTCTCTCTTCTTACTGATTTCATGCGTTCTATATCATTGTGCTATTTTCCTATATTTGTGGTTTTTACTTATAATATATATATATATATATATATATATATATATATATATATATATATATATATATATATATATCCTACCGAAAAGTAGGTCAAAATTGAAATCAATCTTGCAAGATATGATGCGTTTATAGTTGAATTTACTTCTATGCTAACACACACATATTGTTGTTCCAAGAATTCTTTCTTTCTCTCCTTCTTTCTTTACAGCTATTTTTCTCAGACACCATATCAACGAGATTTACAAAATTTTGCACAGTTTTAAATGTTTAACTATAATTCAAACTATCAAACGTTGATGTACCATTCCCAGTTTAATTCATAGGTTTGTGCTTGCACCTCCAATGAAGCACATCAAAAGTTGTATATTTCTTATTTATGCAAACTTAGGGCACTTGAAATGCTCGAATATTTAAATATCTTTAAAACTATTAAACATAGAGGTACAATTCCAACTTTAACTCATAGGTTTGTTCACAGGCGCACCCAATACACCACAAACAAAAGTTGTATATTACTGTTTTATGCACATTAGGAGCACTTGAAAACTTTTAATGTTGAATACCTTCAAAACTGGTAAAGGAAGAGGTGCCACTCAAAGTTTAGATCATAAGTTTGTGCTATAGGTGCATCCATTCGACAACAAACAAATATTATAGAATATAAATTTATGCAATTAGGGGCACTTGAGAAGTTTAAATGTTCAAAATCTTCAAAACTATTACAGGGGGAAGGTACTATTTTAACGTTAATCATAAATTATAGGCGCATCCATTTAATCACAACCAAAAGTTGTAAAATTTTAATTGAAGGGGTCGGGGCAGTAAGGTATCAAGGGGCTTCAGACCTCAAAGGTAGAAGGTACCAACTTTTTTTATACAATTTCAAAAGGCACCAAGTGATTTTGCAATATTGGTTCCTTATTGCTCTTACTATAGTAAGTTGGTAACTTCTTGCCCTGGCTGTAGTAACTTAAGACCTTCTTGCCCTGACTGCAGTAACTTGGTAGGCCTATCTTCTTGCTCCAACTACATAACTTGGTACCTTCTTGCTCTAACTGTAGTAGCTTAGCATCTCTGCTCTTACTGGAATAACTTGGTACGTTTTACTCCAAATATAATAACTAAATTGGTTCCTTCTTGCTCTGAATATTGTTACCTGGTACCTTTTTGCTCTGTCTAAAGTAATTTGGTATCTTCTTGCTCTTTGTAGGTAATTTGGTGCCTTTATACTCTCACTGTAGTAACTTGGTACCTTCTAGCTCTGACTGGGAATTGTGTAACTTCTTGCTAAGACTTAAGTAACTTGGTACCTTCTTATTTTAACTATAGTAACTTGGAACCTTCTTGCTCTCACTTAGTAATTTGGTACCTTCATACTCCAACTGTAGTAACTTGGTCCCTTCTTACTCTCACTATTGTAACTTGGTACCTTCATGCTCCTACTGTAGTAACTTGGTACCTCCTTACTCTCACTATTCTAACTTGGTCCCTTCATGCTCATACTGTAGTAACTTGGTACCTTCTTGCTCAGACTGTGGTAACTTGATAATCTTCTTGCTCTGACTTTGGTAACTTGGTACTTTCTTGCTCTGACTACAGTAACTTGGTGCCCTCTTGCTCTGACTACAGTAACTGGAAAACTCGCTCTTAATGTAGTACGTATATTTGGTACCTTCTTATTCTTTGTATAGGAACTTAACTGGAACTTTCTTGTTCTGAATACTATCATCAGGTATCTTTTTGCTCTCACAAGAGTAACTTGGTACCCACTTGCTCTAACTATGATAGTACCTTTGGGTCTTGTTTCTCCGACTATTGTCACTTGCTAATTTCTTGCTGTAATTCTAGAGACTGGGTACTTTCTTGCTCGCACTGTTGTAATTTGAAACCTTCTTGCTCTTAATGATGAAGGCTAGCTTAGCACTTTCCTCCTCTGAATATGTTTACCTGGTACCTTCTTGCTCTCACTGTAGTAGCTTGGTACCTTCTTGCTCTTACTGTAGTAATTTGCTTCCTTGTGCTGTAACTAGTAACATGGTACTTTCTTGCTCTAACTATTGTAGCTTTGTACTTTCTTGTTGTCACTATTGTCACTTGGTAACCTTCTTGCTGTGACGACATATATGTTAAGCCTTTAATTGATTTCTTCTCATAAACTGCCAACCGGATTCACCACAAACATGTTTAATGTTTCTGTAGTTTTGAAGATATTCAACATTTAATCTTTTCATGTACCCCTAGTTAGCATAAAATAAAATTTTGCCACTTTTGTTTGTGGTGTATTGGATGCGCCTACATCACACACCTATAGAAAGAAGTTGAAATGGCATCTTTACCTATGATACTTTTGAAGATATTCAAGATTTAAAATTTCTAATGCTCCTAATTTGAATGATTCTAAATGGCCTGAATCGTCTTTGTTAAAAGGCATTCCATATATGGTTCTATTATCATACCAAGTTTAGAGTTTCTTAATGTAATAATGTCGGAGAAAATTGTCGGATAAAACCGTTGGTCAAGAAGAATCAGAAGAAAGAAAGAAATATAGAAAAAAGAAAGAAAAAAGGAAAGAAGGAAGGAAAGAAGAAAGAGGGAGGGAGGGAGGGAGGGAGAAAAGGAGGAACATGAATGTCGGTGTTGGCACACAGACATAATGAGTATTGCTATTCCCATAGATTCACATGGTAATCAACAGGAATGCACGCATCAACCGCCAAGTTCCCAACTTGCAAAATTCGTAAAAAAAATCAGGGATCTGGAGTATATAGTACATTTTTCAAAAAAATCAGAACTAGACGCATGTACAGCAGCAACAAAATCCTCATTCTTTTTGCAAAATTACATCATCTTTCGGGTTCATCAATGACACAGTTTCTACAAATTCTTTCGTTTGCAGGGATTTTATGCCTCCCGAGCTCAATCTCAAGACTTTGTGAACTAAGTCGGAATCTAATAAGTGCAACGTGATATCTCGCATCATGAATTAAGTATGGTTCAAAACTGTACTAGGTATTTAAAGTTTTGTAGAGCCTTAGCTTTTTTGGTGTTATTACTGTCATTGATTCTGGCTAGACATTGATTAACCCGGTTATTTTTTGAGTTTTTCACCTACTTCATAAATAAATAATGTTTCCTCCACACCTTCCTGGTTTTCCCAGGTTTCATTACAGTTGAGACTGCATAGAAGTTGTTTCTCATTGTAGCACCAGTTCTTCTGCCCAAATTCAGCCAATAACTTAAGTGTATTGTAGGCTTTCTTAGGGTTCATGATACCCTCTGCTCATAGACTGGGGTATTCCCCATTTAATAATATTGCATTGAAGATTGCAGTTAGGCATGGCACAATATGTTGGCCTGCACACTTTCAGGATTCTGCGGCAATGCCATCGCTTCCACAGGCTTTACCTGTTTTTAAGTTTTAAGCTGTGTTCTAACTTCTGTTTCACTAATGACTGATCTGAGAATACTATCTACAATGTCTTGGGCATGCTCAGCAGGTTCTGGCTCATGATACTTATCAACAAAGTTAGCTATTTTTTTCATAAACTCCAGGTCAAAATAATCTGGTCTGGGGGTGTATTTTGGGAAGTGAAATAAGCAGTAAAATTGTCAAAGTCAATCTGGCTGTGAGTTTTGGAACTCTGTTTCAGGTAATTCCAAAACATTCCCCCCCTCCCCCCAAAAAAGAACCCCGCAGAACTCGACCTCCTGCTTGGAAAATGTGGAGAGAAAATGCAGGGCAAACTTGGTCGGGGTGGGGGGGGGGGGAGGGGGACATTTTTTTGGGCCAGCTTGCTACATGAGCTGCAGGTACAACAGCTGTGGGGGACTTGTTGAGCAGTTGTTGAGTTCATAGCTAGGGTAAGAGGCACAGTTGGGAGGCAGTCTATGAAGCAGTAGTCTAAAGACAGTACCACAACCACCATCATCATTTGTTTACATGTTTATGTTGTCTTGACAACTAGTAGTCAAGCTAGTTAATAAATACTGAAACTGAGGCTGCTGACTTGGATTTCTCCATTGGCAAACCTTTGACACTATATTATGTCCAATGAGATGCAAGCAAGTTACTCTCACTCAGTTTGTCCAATGTGTTTCACGCAAATTACTCTCATACATTTTGGTCAATGTGATGCGAATAAGTTACTCTCGTACATACTCCCCAACATGATGCATGCAAGGTACTCTAATACATTATGTCCAAAGTGATGCAAGTCAGTTACTTTCATCATTCTGCCCAAAGTGACGCAAGCACGTTTCTCTCATACATTATGTCCAATGCCATGCAAGCAAGCTACTCTTCTGCGCATGTTGTCCTGCAGCAAATATAATTTTCACCACCATGTTAGTGTATCCTAGTTGTTCTACAAAACCCTGTCAGCCAATTCGCTTATTTGTGATGCCCTGTCATATTCTACACGACTACTTACTCTTGCCAGTTTGGAACTCATTCAGCAGATCAAATAATGGCATGTTGTCTCCGACGTAAGAAACTGTATGAAAACATTTAGAATCTTTGATCAGGTCTCGCACAGGCGTGGCATCCTTGGGGTCTAACTTAATTAAGGTCTTGACCAGCAGAACCCCCAATATGTTGTGTCTGGATCCATCATATACAGGCAGGCGGGAATGGCAGTCTTGTAGAAACTAAACAAAAAATATGAAGAGCATAGAATTACTGACAGGGGCGAGGGGCATACATCCAATTTCATTTCAATTGCTTTTTTTCTATTCCAAGACTAATAATAATTATTCATATGAACGCTTCCCTGGCTGTACTGGCGCACAGTGCAATTAGTATCTTTGCCTACAATTGTGTCAACTCCATCTCAGAATTAATACCAGCACTTACCTGCATGTTTATTCTGGATTCAACTCTTTGAACAATGCAACGATAAAGCATTTTTTCAGCTGTGATGCCCGTTGGATTTCCAGGTTGAGTGTCACAGACAAAAACCATCGCACACTCAATATGACCAGTCTACACGAAATTTAAAAGTTGAGAAGTAAACGTTTTGATTTCCAAAAACTTGGGACACCTGTTATGATTCCATACAAGATGTGTACTTTGTCTTATCAACGAGGTTTTTTTATGAATGCCCCGCGTTTCTCACATTAAAATGCAAAGCCAAATACATTTTCTTTTATTGTTTCTGTTGGAAATTAGGTACTTTGTGTCAAGTTTTGTATGTATGTATGTATGTATGTATGTATGTATGTATGTATGTATGTATGTATGTATGTACATACATACATACGTACATGCATGCGTATATTCCAGCGGGATTCGCCGTTTAACTTTATTACAGTTCCATTTCTCAGCAAAAATAAAATATACATCAAAATATACATTACAATAGATACAATATATGCCGAGAAATAAAGAAAACACACGCAGAAATTAATTATCCTTCCCCATGACCTATGTCCACCACACACCCTAACCTGTACAACGTGTGCTTTGATAGGCATACAAATTCTCATCTCTCTTTAACACCATGAGACTAATCTAATGAGATTTTCACAAAAGTTGCTTTTCCAAGATATCGTGTCACGGCCAAATTATCAAACTCCGCAAATATATGGACCTTTGATACAGTGAAAATAGCATGCCTTTCCGTAGCTTGAAATCTTAGAGGTTAGCCAAACTTTGAAATTGTGAAGAGTTTCCTAACTAGTCTAAAAAAACCCAAGTTTATCCATTTATTGAATTGGTTCTTGTGCCAGACCGCATCTGTTAAATTTCATATATTTATTTGGAAATATAGAGAAGTCAAGAATTGAAAAAAAGGAAAGATAAAAGCACAAACAAGCACGCTCCATTATTTTACTTGTTACAGCCAGATACAGAATGATGCCGTAATTCAATACAGGCAAGCCAGTATTGCCCGAGAACATAATTCTAGCAGAGAAACTACTTTGTCCTCTTTATGACATGGCCCTTTAAGTACGAATATCAATTGAACTGTAACTTATCAACCAAACTATATATGTATATATATAAACAAATATTAAAAGATTGACGAAACTGAATGTCTCTTAATAATTAAAGTTCAAAAACGGTAACTCAAGCCCGGCTGTGCTGTTAGGGCAACAAAAGGTCCGTTTTCCACTAGTCCAGTACACTGGCACGTGTTGCACAGCAGTGGAGCTTCTGAAAACTTAATCAAGCCCTGTACAACACTTTCAACTTTGATATTGGTGTGATTGTGTCTGCCTTGAAAAAAAAAGCCACACTGAATCCAAACATGGCGAACGCCCCATTGCTGTCAGTAGTACTTGTGGGAAGATCATGTCATATTTTTTATTACCTCCTGATGTAGCCAGAGATGATCATTTTGGTTTTTGAGAGTGCAGAGGTACAGATTTTGTTGCGTTCTATAACCTGACACTTTTCAGTATTTCTCAGAATTTAAATCACCTGACAGGTGTTTTGGCAGTATGTGGCACGCGGGACTCTTTTATAAGCTGCGAGGGCTTATACAGCAATCAAGCTGTCTATCTTTCAATGCAATAGATGGTATAGCTACTTGCATGGCCTTGTCAAATGGAATTATTTTTACAGTAAAAAGTTTCTTGTCATGTGGGGGACCAGTCAAGGTAGCATCATTGTTCCACGTCTTTTCAATACATTTATATATAATCTCTTAGTGAATCTGGATAACGTTTCCATGGTATTTGTTGACAGCGAGGCAGTGAATAGTTTTATAGATGCTTATGGTATTACTGTTATCTGGTACCGCATTTGGCCTGCAAGCTTCAAATGATGTAATGTATCACTATGCTGCAAGATGGGGATTAATTTTGGAGCAGGAAAGTCAAAACGCATGTTTACTGGTAGCCAATGTACTTTTTTTAAAGGGCAAAAACCCAGACAGTCTTTGGGTTACTTTATTAGATACGGCTGATCAGCTGCAAATTCTTGAAGTGAAATATGCAGTTGACTACTCTTATGACATTCCTGTACAAAGTTGAAAGAAAATAGCTTACTTTAGACAGTCCATTTAGAAGCATGCTTCTGCAGGTAAGACTTATGCTGATCTCAATTCAAATGTTGAAGCACTCCTTGGAATCGAAACACGGTGCCCTTCTTTATCCTATGGCTTAAAATGCCTTAGCCTTTAGGAACATTGCCAATGTTGAATCAGTACAGGTATCTATTGTCGAGAATGTTCTTGGAACACTTTATATACAACTACCATATTGCTGTCTATAAAATGCAAGAGCAATAAGCCATGTTGAAAGACTCATACGAGGGTGAGAAGAATAAGCACAAAGCTTTTTACAGAAAAGTGTCTTTAAGGATAAAAGCTGGGGCTTTTAATAGTGAATATTTGTTACTACTATAATACATAGAAGTATCTGTAAGTAACCTATATTTAGGACAAATGCCATAATACAGTGTAAGTGCACCAAAAATATGATGAAGCTGTGATGAATCCTTCTTGAGATATTATGGTAACATTGTCCACTTGTGCGCCACTCAGACGGCCTTCAAACAAATACTTCAAAGGTTTCATAACAAGTTTGAAATAATAAGAGGGAGCCGGTTTTCAATAGGAACCTGGTCCATTATAATGTACAGCGCTGATAAGAAAATTGGTGAAGCTGCGGTGGATCCTTGTTGAGATAATATAGTAACGTCGTCCCCTTGTGTGCTACTCAGATGGCCTTAGAATAAATATTTTAAAAGTTTTATTAAAGTTTTGAAATGATAAGATGAAACTGGTTTTCAATAGGAACCTGGTCCATTCTAAGGTGCGTCTCTGACAAATATTTGGTGCAGCTACGGTGAATATTTTTTCAGATAGGGCGGTAACGTCGACAAGACGGATGACGCACGGGACAATACCCTCCGGCACTTTATGTGCCAAGGGTGAAAACGGCAGAAACTTTGTCCAGCTTGTCCAGCTCGTCCAGTTTTTGAAGTTCCTGCTATGCATGCCCAGAAATAGTTACATTCGTGTTTTAGCCCGCTTTATCCCCTCGGGGAAAGCTCCACCGGACTCCTTTGCTCACCGTTTCTATATACTGGTATGTCGCCCGCGTGGGTCTTTCGGGGATGCTCGTCAATATTCCGAGAGACAGCCCCAAGGTCTGCTTGCGCGAGGGATAATTTTGACAGTTTACGCTTTTTGATCAACTCCGATCGCGATTGCAATAGAGATTCCAAGGAATGTAAACTTGTTTCTCTTCAGGTAACTAAAGCATACCAGCTTTGACTCGGGCAATATAGATATTTCAGTGTTCTCTCCTTTTCTTATTCTAGCCAGAGATTGCATTCCAAATAACAATGCAAACATAAGACGTGATGATCCATGGTACACAAATGCCCTCCATGCTTCAAATAATAAGGTGCAGCAAATTTATGACGGGACTAAAAAGCAACTTGTTATGTGGCCCTGCTTCATACAAATGCGCAATAAGTACACTGACGAGCTGAGATTGGCTGAAAGAAAAATACTATCAGTGTCTGGAGGACTTTGCTAATAACGTGCACCATAAGAAAAACTTGAGAAGTTAGTGTCACACGGTTAAATCTCTTATAGACAAATACTAGTCTCCCGAAATACTGGCAATTTTTCATGACAATCGTGCTTGCACGGATAATGAAGAAAAGTCTCTGATTCCTGGTGTTGTATTCTTAGTTGTATTCTGATGTGGTGGCTTAGCGGGCGACAAGAATTCCTGCATGCCGATCCATATAATAGTCAAGATGCTAACGCTAAAGTACTCAGGTCTGTAATGGTTAATAATGATGAAGACCTGAACATTTTACAAACTTTGGATACCACTGCGGTCAGTGGTAACATACTTAGGTCTGTTTTGGTTAATAATGATGAAGACCTGTATATTTTACAACCTTTGGATACCACTACGGTCAGTGGTCCAGAGGGAATTAGTGCTTCATTACTCAAGGAGGCTTCTCCTACTTCTGAATCTCTCGCCAGTTTTCAAGAACTCACTGTCAAAAGGACTTTTTCCAAGTGAGTGGAAAAGGGTCAATGTTGCTCCAATCCTATAAAAAGGTGCTTCTAACGATTGTAATAACTACATGCCTGTTTTTCTTCTAAGTTGTGCGGCATGAAAATTAATATTCGAACGAGTTATGCTCGTTTTTTTCAAAAGGAACATATCCACAAAGTTTGAGTTTAATCTGAGTGACAGTTTTGGAAAAGAAGTCAAAAATAGCAAAAACACACACAAAATCATTAAAAAAGCCAAAACAATTGCAGCGCCACCTGGAGAACAAATTAGGAACTAAGCGCCCCTAGGAGTCTTCCTGTTTGATATCATGATATCAAAGCAATTGGGTGAGTGGTTTTGGAGAAGAAAAATTTTAAAGATTTGCCCCCCCCCCCAAAAAAAACCAAAAAATTCCATACAATATCCAAAAATCAATGGAGTGTGACCAATTGAACACACTCGGTTGTAACCTACCCAAGGTAGATCCCCACAATGACGATCCGACCACTGGTTTTGGAGAAGAGGTCAAAATGTGAATAGTGGAAGGACGACAGACAAGGGATCCTCCTGAAAACTCAGCTGAATCAAAAGTCAGCTGAGGTAAAAATCGGGGAATTTTTCACAATGTGACTTAATATTCCAAATGGTCATTTAACCTTGACCCTCACCTAGAAATACAAAATTTGTTATGTTCAAAATGGTCACCCCGCATCCAGCTTTCCATACATGGTGTCCAAGCTACACCCTGCCATTACAAAATCTTCTCTCTCACCTTTACAGGCCGGGTGACCTAACAAAAATAGGTCAATGTCCCTGATATTAAATAAGTTAGTAGCACTGGACATGACCTATGTATCGTATACATTATGCATGTCTAACTGAATTATTTTTCAAGATATGGAATTGTATATCTTTCAACACGTGATTGAGCTAAACATACCAAGGAACATTGCCTGCGGTCGGAATTGACTTGGATTTGTTTCATCAGGACTACGTTTTGGATATGGTAAAGACACTCTAATTTGGCTCATAATGTCCGTGAAATTAAACCTGGCGCAAGTAGTGTCGTATGCCCCCGAGCTTTTTATTTCCTCAACAATCCCACTAAATTTCATGAAGCTCTATTAAAAAATTAAGGGTGCTAAAGTGGTAACAATATTTTTACATTTTGACCCATATAATACATAATGCTGTAGGTGGCGCGACAAATAGAGAATTCAAGCTAGATTTACATATACCCGATATGTCCTTATAGTGCTATGGTGCCAACTTGATGACCGTGGCCTGTGTCGCATCCGGAAGGCCCACACCGGGTCAACACTCAGCAACACCCCTGGAAACATGCTTTCCGGAAGTAAAAACATTTGCATGTGCGCGACCTGGTTTATTCGAATCCAACGGAAGATAGTTATGCATGGTGGAAAATTTGAAATTGCTGGCAAATTTACGAGCAATTTGATACCAAAAAGCCGAGCTTTCCTGTTGCGGTATTATAACCTGACAACTATATTTGTTTTGTAAATTTGTTGTCAGAAGTTTATTTGAAATGTAAGTGTACAAGTTGCGAACGGACCTCATAACAGTAACCAATGTTCGATAGCAAGGATTATTACAAGTCAATATGCCGTTTGTATGTTGGAGTCCCTGTAGCGCATTTTGAATAAATGAGGATTTTTACTCGGTGTTTTGTGACGTTGATCACTTCGACCTCTCTGTCCTTCTCGCTTAAATTGAATGTGCAAATGTGGGATATCCCAGAAGTGTGGAACAAACACTCTAAAAAACTCGATGACGTTTGAATAAACGCTCATGAGCATGATCTATATATTTGGTACAGTTATTGCCTGGTTATGGTAGGATGTATTTAGGGTTATAAACTTTGTATACAGGGTATAAACTGTTGTTTTGTTTTTTGGTTTCTTATGTCAGAACAATATTTACCTGACACATGATAACTTTTGCACATGCAAACATGTCCATCGTCTCAACAGATGATCTATTTCTTGATATACATTCGGGATCATTATACATGTTACCGCATTCATAGTAGCTTACATTCCGATAATCTGAATATCTGATCTATTTTAATGAGACAAATTATGGATTATTATAGTTACCTCACTGACAGTAACATGAATTCCGACTATCTCAACATGTGATCTATTTCATCACAGAAATTAGGACGCATTACACAGATGGCTCATTCATAGTAACATAAATTCCTACTGTCTAAACTCGGACCTACTTATTGATATAAATAAGAAACCATTATACCAAGCACTTAGCCAGAAACTAACAGGATTAACTCTATCATTACAAATTTGATTCCCTCTTTAGAAACAGAAACTAAGAGTTTACAAATAAATGGAACTTGATCTCTTGGAGACCTTCATAGTGAGGAGTAGGTGTCATCATACATTTTGTTTTACATTTCTGGTTGAGGGTGTTCATTGTTACAGTACTTGTCAGGGATCCCCCAGGTTTATACAGGTGTCTAGCTGTAACTGTTTATTTTGTTATCACTGGGATTGAATATATAACGCCAGTTTGTTTCTACCTCAGTTATACACTGGCAAGTGGTTGGACTAATGTGTCCTATCCAGCTAGAGAGGGTACATACTAGTTCAAGGGTAGGTCACATTATTCTTATCTGAACTTGTTCTATACTATTTAGTAATTATGTTTGGTTTGATAGGTATTCTGCATTCATATTGAAGCTCTGCATTTATGAGCACACCTTATTTAGCTAATTCATCATTTGACACCTTCATATTTATTCATTATTATGTGGGTTGGCTGTCTTTGCTGAATATTTAGCTTAGACAAGGAGCCGCTACTCAGAGAGACATGTACGGGTACAGGCTCCGAAACATGTTCTAAGCAGTGACCCACTGAAGACCCTTTGATTTATTTGGGCTAATACAGCCTACGTCAAAATTAGGGACGTGTGCAATATGGATAATAGTACTTCCATATGTATGTAGGTTAGACAATGACAGGTTAGCTTAAGCAGAGCAAAGAGTTCGGACTCTGGAATATGGTAATGACTACTAGGAAGTGGTTCTGGACAAAAAGACACAAATACAATATAGTTACCTCATCCATAGTAGCTTCGTCCAGTACTGCATTTACATCTACCATAAAGACTTCGTTGAGTGGGACTAGTGCATCTTTAACCGTTTTATCTCTCATATCCAGTGTTCCCTGAAATAATAATAATAATAATAATAATAATAATAATAATAATAATAATAATAATAATAATAATAATAATAATAATATTAATAATAATAATAATAATAATAATAATAATAATAATAATAATAATAATAATAATAATAATAATTTAGAGTCAAAATGATGTCAGACCTTTCTGATATACAGTTGAGAAAAGAGGAAACTCCACACATCAAACTACGCGACAGAGATGATGATATATAGGAGAAATAATAAGTGGCCATCTGTGGCAGGTGGACAAGGATTTTACAATTCTTTAATATATTAAATAAAGTCCACGGCCCATGATACCTTAACTGCAGTGCCTTTTAGTCTTTGTTCATCTATTGCCATTGTGTGGCGGAATTATTTAATTTATGACATTTGGATCTCTGGACATTAAAAAGTAAGGTATAAGATTACTTAAACAAACATTCAATTATGTACTTAGATATGAATGTCGCGTCAGTTTCGATATTCACAGACATCTTATCGTGACAAGACCTTGTTCCAATGCACCGTTGCAAATGTTCTCAAGCGCATCCCTGAACACCCACAGTGTATTTAGAAAACAGTAATACTAAAGGTGTCCTTGCGACATTATGCTAAGCAATTAGGCATATGACAGTAGGAGACTGTACATGCCATAAAATGGTTATCCACATGATTCAATACTATTACAAAATGGCCAATATAATCACGCTCTAAAGCATCACGCAAAATTGTGTTATTTTGAATCACAGTTATGACTTTGAAGGTTGGAACTACAGTGGCGACACCAAATACTACCACCGTAAAAGCACTACCATTTTATAGGAATACCTAGATACAAAATAAAAGTCCCCACTGTATTAGTTCTGGAATTGTCAGCTGAAAACCAAGTTGGATTACGGAAAACAATCCATCCTATGAGCTCCACTGATAGACAACACTATGAGATTATTTTGAACACGATCCATTTATTTCAGCTGCTCCAGTCCGTATAACTCAACAGGAAAGTACTCGTATGTACGGGTAGATCCCTGTATCAAATACGACAAAATTTGTTGGTCTTACAAATATAACGACTTGGAAATTTGTCCAGAAAGCTGACAGTCACATTCTTTAGACACTCATCGAGATTGAAATTATCATCATGTTTACAATAAATAAAAATATTCCAGACACGTTAGTGGCACAAAGTGGTGTATCAATCAGTGCCCCCCCCCCCCCGCATCATAGCGAATACTTATCCCCGTTGCTAAGAAACAGAAAGGGCTATTTTCGCAGTAAATTCATATACATGAGTCGTATACAATTTAAGAAATGTTTAAGTCATCTTACTATAACTTACACTGAAAAGAAAATATATTTAGCTTAATATACAATATCTTAACATCTATGTATTTAAAGATATCTTGCGTTCAAACTATGAAAAATTCATTTGTATATCAAAATACGTATCTTACAGGCGACCGTTTGTCATTAAGCATCGCCTTCTCTTCAAATGTTTTCAGTGAAATTGCACTTCACAAAGGGCAAAATCTGTTTCATGGACATGACCAGATTCCGAGCGCTTTGAGTCTGTTTTTGTATGACCGATATTTTACTGAAAAGATATGTGTTATGTGAGATTTTCGATTTCTGTCTAGGTAACGATCCAGTTGAGCTTGTATGGCAAAACAAGGATCACCTTTATAATCAGGACTTCGTCTGTGGTTAAGGGTTCTTCGTTAGGCCCCTGACCACGATCCTCTTGCCCATGTAAACCCACCAATGCCTTCAGCTCTGCTCGACGGAAGAAAGTCCCGTGTTCGTGGCCCAACATACAGTCCAGAAGCTTTGACAATGGCCACGCCACGATGAACAATAGTCCAATTAGCACATAGACAAATCTGTGCAATAAGGAGATAAAGCACGACACTGAGCAGCTTAGTCAACAGTTGTTCCTTCACCATAACCACAAATAAATCTAAAAATGAGGATTAACTATGAGTTTGCAAGAACAGTCTACTTTCACTGATCACTTCATTTTTTAAATCTTTAAAAATCTACACCACATGGTGAACCGTTTTGATAGAGATCGAGTAGAGGTACGTCTCGTCCAAATTTGAAGAAAATCCAGCCTGCAGTT
>OZ026614.1:62827180-62872180 GCA_964020975.1 Hermodice carunculata | reverse complement strand
GGAGCATTGAAGTTATCCTGGCTACATGAAACACAGAAAGGAAAAAATGACCATACAGACATCACCAGCCCACAAATCTATCTAGGAGCATGAATGTTATCCTACGGGAATCAAATATATCCAGGAGCATTTAAGTTATCCTGGCTGCATAAATAAAGAGAAAGATGACCATGGAAACATAACCTGCCCACAAATCTATCTAGCAGCATGAATGCTATCCGACTGCAATCAAGTCTGACCAGGAGCATTGAACTTATCCTGGCCACATGAAGCACAGGAGGAAATGACCGCACAGACATCACCAGCATACAGATCTATCTAGGAGCATGAATGTTATCCTACTGGAATAATATCTATCCAGGAGCATTAAAGGTATCCTGGCCACATGAAACACAGAAAGAAATTACCGCACAGACATCACCATCAAACAGATCTATCTAGGAGCATGAATGTTATTCTACGAGAATCAAATCTATTCAGGAGCACTGAAGTTATTCCGGCCTCAAGAAACATGAAATTTATGTTATCCTAAGAGAATCAGATCGCTCTGGGAGCGTAAAAAATATCCTGGCTACACGAAACACACACACACACACACACACACACACACACACACACACACACACACACAAACACCCCCCCAAAAAAAACAGGACCGGAGGGACACCACCATCCTAAATCTCTCTCTCTCTCTCTCTCTCTCTCTCTCTCTCTCTCTCTCCTCTCTCTCTCTCTCTCTCTCTCTCTCTCTCTCTCTCTCTCTCTCTCTCTCTCTCTCTCTCTCTCTCTCTCTCTCTCTCTCTCTCTCTCTCTCTCTCTCTCTCTCTCTCCCCTCATCATCTTTGTTGTTTGATTTGATTTGATTTTATTTTATTCAGGCAATCATCATAAAATATAAATACACACAGTAAAATATCTTATAAAAGGAACTTAGAGTAAAACAAAAAACAGGTGAATCGTCCAAGCTTTCATGAAATGATGACTACCTGGGATATACACACAATAAAGTCGTTAAGACTTATTTCCATTGTGGTCCCTGGCAGTCCCAAGACTGGGTGGCTCGGAATAGTGAGTTTGGATGAACCAACAAATTATGAATATCACAGATATGCTTATTTTAATGTATTTTAATGTAAATTGATTAAAACTTATTGTATTCTCTGGATAGCATGATATTAGTTAGATGTTTCTTAACTGCAGGTTTAAAGGTAAGGATCGAGTCCTTGGATTTAATTTATGAGGGCAACCGATTCCACAGTTTTATAGAAGAATATAGGAAGGATGTCAGTCCAGGCCCCCAACTCCTGGGACCACCAGGGAATCCACGCTTGAGCGAGTAAAATGGTTGTGAACGTCACCGTTGCGGACCATATTTTCTTTCATATAATCTGGACATGTGCCCCTTACTATTTTAAACATGTGTGTCAGTTTGTTTTGTTCGACTCTGCTAGAAACATCCAGCCATCCTAAATCCTAAGGAGGGGGAGGAGGAGGAGGAGGAGGAGGAGGAGGAGGAGGGGAGGAGGAGGAGGAGGAGGAGGAGGAGGAGAAGAAGGAGAGAGAAGAAGAAGAAGAAGAAGAAGAAGAAGAAGAAGAAGAAGAAGAAGAAGAAGAAGAAGAAGAAGAAGAAGAAGAAGAAGAAGAAGAAGAAGAAGAAGAAGAAGAAGAAGAAGAAGAAGAAGAAGAAGAAGAAGAAGAAGAAGAAGAAGAAGAAGAAGAAGAAGAAGAAGAAGAAGAAAGAAGAAGAAGAAGAAGAAGAAGAAGATAGTTTCTTCAGACTTTTTGTGAAACTTCAACCATACAGATAAATATTTATCCGGCAAAAATTTCTTGCGTAGCAGACCCAAGGCCTTTGACATTTGGGATGGCACCACCAACAAAATACAAATGTGGCAGAGAGTCCGCTAAGCAGACAATAACACAAAAATGACATAATGAGAGAACAAACTTAGTTCTGATTCCCCTACCTATCTGCATTTTTTCAAAAATAGCTTGACCTTGCTGCATTTCTTCAATCCAAGGTGTATTTTGGGTGTGTTTTTGGTGTATGGAGAGCTTTCCTATGGTAAGACCATCACCCTCCACCCCCCCCCCCCCCAATTTGAAGGGAAAAACATAATTAACTAGGAAAGATGATTTGCTGCATAGCAAATCAGTGTGTGTGTCTTCAAAGCATATTGGTGTGGCAATGTACAACTATACCATTAAACTAGAGTAGAAGTTGGAATGGCATCTCTATTTATCATATAGCTTTGAAGTTATTCAAGATTTAAAATTTCTAATGGTGCTTTTAACATGATTTAAATTGCTACAACTTTTATTTTTAATTCATTAGGTGATTAGATGCCAATGGTCAACAACCCCCTAGTAGAAGTTGGAATGACATCTCTATTATACTGTTGAAGATATTCAAGATTGAAAATTTCAAATTCAGAAATTCAGAAAGAAAAAGAAAGAAAGAAAGAAAGAAAGAAAGACAGAAAAAAGAAAGAAAGAAAAGTGTGTGTTGACACACACACACTTTAATGATAGAATGCATGAGCAGGGATCTTGAGCATTTCCTGGACTGTGTAATTGTATATAAATAATGTAGCCCAAAATGTTTTCTTTATGAGCCACTGAATTGACTGGTGTCCAGAAAGAAAACATTAACTTATAATTAAATTACCAAACAGACATAGTCATTCAATCAATGCAGCCAATGTTTAAATGACAAAATTAACTCATTCAGGGATGAACCCAAAGGATATGCTATTTGCCAATTCTTTCAAATTTGCATTGCTAATACAATGTGTCAAACAAATAAAAAAGGTCAGATTATCACAAATCATGAGCAGATATTATATTCTATTATGATTGTCAGAAATTTTAAATCAGAACCCCCTCATTTAAAAGATAAGAATACTCAGTATATCCCTTTGATACAAATTTTACTGACAGTAAATGAAGACTTCTGTCCTGAGTGAGCCAAGGGATGCCGCATTTTCAAAGGGTCATTTTGATGTCACATCTTGTAAAATATATACCAGGATTATGGCTTGTTTGCAGTTTACTTGAGATGTGACACCCCTGTAAAAATGTCCCACAGGTCTTACGATGTTGATAAAGGCTGTGGATTATGAGTGAAATCTATTGGGGGTAATAAAATACACATAAACTTAAGCAGGAAAGGGTAGGGTTTATTTTGATGTGGTTACACTTGCTAGGACTTTGGAATAAGCTGGCCATTTGATACCAATCATTCACTGTCACTGGTCATGTGTGTTTGGTGGGGTGGCAGACACATAGCAGGGCCAGCTCCATAGTAAAATGGTGTCCCTTTAGCCGGATTATTTTGTAAAAAATGCAATTATTTGATGCTACAAAAGTGAAAAATAAAACCCATATAAATGTCTACAGCAGCACCCATGTGGACCTGTTGACAAAAACCACTAATTATAGCAGCCGGGTTGAGTGACAGGGCAAAGAGGCCAGTGATAGGCTGTTTGGCCAACCAGCACTGTGGTCACAACTAATGAGACGGCCCCCAGAGCTCAAGTTGGAATGCACTGTATAGTATATAACATATTGAAGATTTAAAACTTAATTAGCCCTCATTTGCATAATTTTGAAAAGCATGACCTCTCATTATAAAAAGGCCAGACTTTATCTGTAGAAGTATAATTGTGCCAAGTTTGGAGTTTCTACGTGTTATACTTTTCAAATGAAATGTCGGACAAATTTGCCTGTAAAGAAAGAAAGAAAGAAAGAAAGAAAGAAAGAAAGAAAGAAAGAAAGAAAGAAAGAAAGAAAGAAAGAAAGAAAGAAAGAAAGAAAGAAAGAAAGAAAGAAAGAAAGAAAGAAAGAAAGAAAGAAAGAAAGAAAGAAAGAAAGAAAGAAAGAATTCCTAGAAAAACAGAAAAGTGTGTGCTGACACACACACTTTAAATATTTGGACATCCCAAGTGCCCCCACCCCTCTCCCACCAAGTAATGCTGACCCGGCCCCAAATTCATTTATTTATTTAATTTTTTTATTTAAGAATATGTTTACCCTGGCTGACCCTTTCAGAGCACAGCTCTGTTCTTCCAAGGGGCCCAGCATACATCTAGATGAATAACTTAACTAAAAATTTAATGTGAAAGGAAACAAAACTAAAACTTACAAACAGCTTAAAAGGGTTAATATGACTAGGCGAAATTTCTAAACAAACCTACAAACTAGAAAACTAAAAGGAGTTGAGGAACACAGGTACTAAAATACATCATTAAAAAAAATGAGACTTATACTGACATTTAAAATCACACACATTTTTACAGTTCTTTAAAATGTCCGGCAGGCTATTAAAAATGCAAGCACCTTCATACACAAGCGAACGTTTGAATATACTTTTTTAGGAAAAGGAACATTGATAGTATTTCCCGTTGCGTATAGTGTTGAATAGTGATTAATTTCATTTAGAAGGCAGATTTGGTATATGGCGGCAATCACATATTCATGTATGTATATGTGATTACCGCCATAGCAGAGGTAAGCTGTGTGTATAAGTATAGGTACAGCATTCAAAATCCATACAATCGGATCAAATAGCAAACAAACAAACAAAAAACAAAAACAAAAACAAATTTAAGAAAATCAATGAAGCTTCTAACAGATTTTTATACACCCACTTGGGGAGTGGGAGGGAAAAATTACAGCACTACCTGGTGTAGATTGATCAAAAGTAGGTGAACAGAGGTATGCCCTGGTGATTTCAAAACAACATTCATCAGGGACTGGTGAAACTGAATTTGACTTGATGACGTCTCTCCCCACCCCCCACCCCCGAACCGAGGGAGTCTACCACCTTTACATCTCAAATTTTTAAGTTTATGCTTAAAGTGTGGCAACTGTTTCATCAAACCCAGTATGAAAATTTAGTATTTTCTTTTATAATCAAAAAAAACAAACAAACAAACAAACAAACAAACAAACAAAAAACATATTTGGAGTTCTGCGTAAGATGTGCAAGACATCGCTGGGTCAAGCTGTTATCTTGTTAGAGTGTGAATTAGTGACCCAAGGGGCGGGAGACTTCAACTACTGTGCTCATCTCTGGGATACATGTAAGCTCTGCTTCAATCGAGTTTAGAGGACTTTGCTTTCAGTATGTCAACTTCTGTTTTTCATCTAAATACATGTATTATACTTTTTGTAATATTCGGAAATATAAAGCAATCTTACTACTATATATAGAGTTATCATAACTATGTCACTAGGAAAGCCTGAGGCGAGACATAATTGGGGCCTATTTTCCTTGGAAGGGGTAAGTATACCTGCTATGCGCGCAAGTGAATGAAAGTGGCGATTATGTTCATGAATACTTACGCATATTAACCTGAGATTCCTTCTATTGTTACATTGAACCTTCGATCATATTATTATCCCACAACAGCTATTGACTCCTAGTACTTCTATTGCTTGTTGAAGTTCGAAACACACACACTCGATCTCAGCAACCACAGCAGTTGCTGACCTCCAGTTCAGCGTTATGAACGAGTTTATGACTTTATGTTCATAAAACTTTATTATTAATGCTTGCGTTTGAAAATTAGAAAATGTTGGTTCATGTGCATTTTTAAAGTGGGAGATACCATGGAAGTATTATTCAGATACCAACAGAGGGAATTGTAGGTTCATGTGAACAAAAAGTCGGCAAGTGGAATGACTCGCGTTACCGAAAGTACGTGTATCTAAAAATAGCTTGCTTTCGGTCGCTTTCTTTTGCTTTCGGTAATTAGACGGACCCACATCTGACGTGTACTTGTGGTTTCAGTTGTGGGTTTCCATTTTACTCACCATTAACTCTCACTTTTATTTCTACACTGGGGAAAACTTTTCATTATATACTTGGAAACGCCATTACTTGTCATAAAATTCTGACAGATCCTAATAAGAGGACACTGTAGAGACAGCACTGTTTTCCTTAGTGCTAAATGATTTAAAAGAACATCGAGTGGCGGTTTCCTGTACTGAACTTGGAATGGAGGCTTTCTATTCCACTTGGAATTGAGGTTTTCTAATGCACTAGCTTGGAAAGGAGGCTTCTCATTACAGTGTGATGATAAATAACTGCCAAATATTGAATATAATAATAACTGAACAACATATTTGAAAAGGTCCCATTGTTACATCAAAAATGTTCTGTTAAGTTGAATAGATAAATCCTACGCACATTGAGTACCCCCCTGATTGATAAGTAATATTTTGACAACTCTTTCTAGTAGTGTTCATTGTGTTATAGCATGCAGCCTTGCTGTAAGGATCTGTTTTTAAGTTGATTCAGTAGAATTTATGTAAAGGGAATTCAAACTAGATCTGCCACAACTGTCAGGATACAACATAAAGTGTACATAACTTTAACAGTAGCACATTGACTGTCATTGTTATCAATATGTCATAACTTTTACTTTTGTTTATGCATTTATATGAAAAATATGCGTAATTCTATTTTATTACTTAGATTAGACAGAACATTAGTGTTTTTGCCATCTTGTATCCAATGTTTTGTAAATTGTGACTCATTGAACTTCAAGTGATACCTTGGTGCTTAAACATGTTAGCGCTTATACATGTATTGCAGCCATTTGCAGCCATTATGGGGAAGCGGCAGTTTGTGATACGTGATATGTGAAAGTTATGTTGCTCTGATTTGTGGCATACCTACTGTTATATGTGACATTAAATTGAATTACTGTGATAGGTTCATATATAAAATTCTTTTTTGTGATATGCAATACAAAAAAGTTATAATTTATAACATGCACCAAACAGGGGGTAGTCATTAGCTTTCCAGTAATAAATACTTTTCATACATTCAGACCATTACTCTTCTGTCAATCTGCACCAACAGGTAGTATTCCCCCAAAATGCTTTTTGGTGTACTTTGTGTCATTAAGCCTAGACATTAACCTTGAACACTTCTAACATACTACAGATAGGTGTGTCATTCTGCTTCAGAATCACAGCAATAAACATTTTTCAAAGCCCATCTATAATTCAAATTTTGCAAGCACCCAGACATATTTGTTGTGAAGCAAATCTTTTGTAGTTGACAGTTGCGCTCGTCCCCAGTAGCTGTTGCCACATTGGGAGAGCTTGGTTGGCTACCCCTTTAGCAAGAATTAAGTGTTTGAAATTAGATGTACCGGAAACAAGATTATATAAGTTTATTTTAATGATATGTGTGAAGAATATAACAATACAGGTTTACGTACTTTTTGGCCCTATGTGACTGAAATCAGACAAATTTTCAAAAAAGCTGGAATTGACCGTGCTTTCTCATCCCGTTGTGATTGGTGTCTTGATAGTTTTAACAAACGTGCAATCGAAAGTTACACGATGGAATTTTTCCAGGAAATTGATGACAAAACAATCTCTTTTCTGGTATAAGGCCCTGAAAAGATCTACACAGCGTGGTGACTATTTGTTCATCACAGACGACTTTGGTGGAGCCCGCCTAAAATTCACGGCGCGTACAGGGGTGTTTGGGCCTGGGGGAGGATAGAGAAAGGTGGGGTATGTCTGTTACTGCATGTAACACCTGTCAATGCAATGACGATGATTTTTTTACTTGATGTTTTTATATCCAAGTTTAAACTCCCTACGACTGCAGTCTTCCAAACAATTAGAACAGTTACTGAAGGATAAGGATTGTAGTTATGTGTGGCAAAGTTTTATAACTTCATTTCTGTTCCGAAAGTTAAACTTCCTTCTTGGTGACGAAAGCGTTAGTTTTGGCGACACAGTAGATTTGTATTTGATGAAATATGTACAAGGTTTTTAGTTCAAACATCGCATTGAAGGAGGGAATCCTCCAATTTCCGACTATTTTTAATATGTAAGTTTTTAATTCTTCTGAAGACTGTGTATATTTGTATAGACGCCCCGTCGGTTTGCTCCTGACCACTGGTGCCCCCCCCCCCCCATGTAAAGGGGTAGTTTCCTCAATAAATTATTATAATCATCATCATTATCATCATCATCATCACCCTCATCATCAACAACATTAGGACGGGAACGGATTTAAATCATGTGGGCAAGTGGCATTGGCCTTATTATCAATCATATGTGGAACCACTTGTCAAATACAGAACAGCGAATGGGCCATTTATAAACTTTGGTTATGAATCAAATGTCAAAATAACAGTTCGAAGCTGTGTAAAAGTGTTGATTGACTTGATATTTTCCTCACTATACTAGTGCTCCGATTCTGGCTCAACAATATTGATCACTGCATTTGAAATATAATAGTTTGTGCCCAAAGAGCACTTACAAATTATACATCAACTTACACAGGACAACTTTAACAGCAAACTGTTCTCTCTTTAATAGCACTGTTCACCTTGCATTACTTGACGAAAAATGCTATTAATCTCTTTAAGTTGATAGATGTTTCTCCGAAAATAATCACCGGCTTTAATTTCATTCTGACATCAGACAGAAGATGAGCGAGGCGTGTTTATCGGAAGTTTAATCCCTCTACATCTAAAGACAGTTCCAGTTTATTACTATTCAATGCTTCTTTTTACATGAAGTAACAACTCATGTTTCTGATAATGTGATCATTGGTTGCCAGCATCGGTTTCAGGTGGACATCATGCATTACTATGTCCAATGTAAATTGTATGCTTCTTTGAAACATGGAAATTAAGCATAACCACTCCATTGCCATTTAATCCCACTCTGTTAGCGTTTATTACAACTCCCTTACTTTGGCATTTAATAGATACAAAACTGGCAATGTAGCAAATAACATATAGTGCTTTTTGTGCTTAAGACACACGTGTAATTATTGATTTACATATTATTACGGAAGAGACAAACCTTTATGAGAGTCTGTCAAAAAACCAATTTTACCACTGCACACTGTTTCTCAACTTTACAACTCCATTATCATAACTTTTGGTAAGGGAATTGTCTTAATTGAGTGGAAATTTTGAAATATTTGTAGATCTAATACCAACTGCAGGTGTATGTATGTAGGGAATATCATTAAACATAACTGATGTCATGTAAGAGTTTTCTGTGTATTTCTACGATTATGAAGGGCTCACAAATGACCAAATGATTGATTTCGTTAATGACATATTTCATTCCCAATTATGCGCCTTTCGATAAAATAATACAGCTGTCAAAGTTTACTATTACGAATTATAGAAGGGAATAGTGGGAAGTGGTCTCCAGTGCCAATGACGTAAACACTCTTAATCCATAGATCATAAAAAAAGTAATTAAGATAGAATTCATATGGCACCATAGTTGGATACTGGACGTGTTGGGACGAGTATGGGTTAAATCAGACCCACTTCAACTATTGTGACACAAGTCATGACCTGAACTTTCTTTGGACAAAAGAAGAACTATAGCTCCATTCAATCTATTGTGAGCGACCGTTCAGCTTTTGTAACCCGGGCCATTTTACCTGGTATTGTCAAGCTGACTTTTATTCACAACAGATATGCTTTCAAATATAATTTTATCCAGCCGATAATTTCTTTCATTACAGGTCCGATCCATGCCTTCTTGTTTTTTTATTGCCAGGACATCAAGTCGCCTTTGGATCTGTAGATAACGCTGAATACTGCTTCAGACACAACTGAGCGGGCAGATTAAAGTTGAGATAGTAAGTCATGTTTTCAAAGTACTTTAATGACCATTTGCCCTGGTAACTCAGAGGACGGACACCTGGAACCCAGCAAAATATTACAATAATGATTATGGAACAACCGGGGCTATGCTTTTCCACCGAACCACCATGGCTATGTAGCCATGCTGTGTCCCTGGGCCAAGTTAACCCTCCAAACAATTTGAAATAAAATGCTGTGTTTGAGTTGACTTTACTGCAAAATAACGGCACACGCCAGACACTTTCTCGATAAAATCTTTCAGCCATGGTCGATCAATAGTTATTAGGGAAAGGTGGCTGAAACTTTTTATTTTATGCTTCATAAAATTTATTTAGGGTCGGCCCTTTTCAGTGGGGTCAATCGAGCTATCGGAACCACACATATATTTCTGTTTGGCTTTAGGCAACTTCGACATTTGTTCAGACATGTTTGAAATGGATGTTCTTACCCCTTTAACACATTACCTCCTTTGTTTAATTTGTTGCCTGGGCACAGCCGGAGGCTTTTGTGTAATAATACCCCCCCCCCAAAAAAAAATAAAATAAACAAACAAACAAAACAAGTCTTTGCATGCATATGAGTCTTATGTAGCATTCCTTGTTATAAATGATTCTCCACAGATGAACGATCTCAACATGTCTAAACAAATACCACTAATAATGATATGGTGATCGATAAACACAAAAGAAATAATAACATTTGCTCCCCTGTGACGTCAGCAAACACGCCCATATCCGTTCAGATATTACTGCCAAGTCACATAGACGCTTGAACCAGACCATATAAGTAGGCATAAAAAATGTCATGCGTCATCTTAACTGCTACTATGTTGGCAACTTACATCTAGACTACACAAAGCTTCTGAGTTTTCACCAGGTCAACGCATCAAGTGTTATCAACCTGGTATTCAATTATGAGAGTCTTGAAAATGTCGCTGTTCATAAGCACTTTGGTGTTTGGTTTTCTGCAGATCTTTCATGGTCGAGTCATGTGAATCACATGGTTTTCAAAGTTAATCAGTTAGTTGGTGTCCTTAAACATTTACAGTACAAATTCAACAGCAAAACGCTGGAATCAATCTCCTTTTCATTTGTACACTGTACTACTGAAGTACTCATTGTACACTATCATAAAATTGTCGTTAAGATCATACACTGTAGTACTGAAATACCAATTGTACATTGTCATACCAATAAGCTTTGAAGACACACACACTGATTTGCTATGCAGCAAATCATCTTTTCTGGTCTCTTCCTTTCTTTACCGGCAAATTTGTCCCATATTTCATTTGAAAACTATTAAACGTAAAAACGTTTAACTTGGCATGATTATTCCATACATGAAGTCTTGAGCTCTTTGAAAAAAAAATCATCTAGACATAACTTGGCCAATTTTCTTCTGATTTAGTTCATGTTGGGCTCAAAATGTAGGTTTTACAACACAGCATATTCTTGTACTTTACATAGGACCTCTGTAGACAGAAGCTGAAGGACATTTGGGCTTTTGAAACTGTCATCTAGCCATAACTCGGTCAATTTTCATCTAATTTTAATCACATTGGACTCAAATTTTAGGCATTGCAACAATGCACATTTTTGTCATGTACATGTAACCTCTAAACGTCAACGGTCAAAGTCGTTTGTACCTTTGAAATTTTCATCTACCCCTAGCATCAATTGGTCAATTTTCATCCAATTTTAACCATGGTGGACCCAAATTGTAGGTATTGGAACACTGTACTTTTTTGTAACTACATGATACCTTTAAAGGTCAATGTCATTTTACCATTTGAAATTTTCTTTTAGCCATAACTCGGTCAATTTTTATGCAATTTTGATCATGTTAGAGTCAATTTACAGTTATTCGAACACTGCACATTTTTGTAATTTTTACATGTGAGTTTTAAAGGTCAAAGGTCAAAGTCATTTTGGCCTTTGATATTTTCATCTAGCCATAATGCGGTCAATTTTCATCCAATTTCAGATAGGATAGGAACGCAAAAATTTTCAAAGCTGTACATGAATGCATAAAAAATTCTTCATATTGTAGTACAGGCTGGGATCCAGTCCCATTTCAGGGATTACGCTGAGGTCACAAAACTCACGGTATATCTGTATATTAAATGTTGGTAGTATAATGCAAGACCTCAGATACATTCTACAGATGATACTTTACCTGAACCCCCATGGCAATTTGTTTGTCTGATTTCACTTGAGGTCGAAGTCACAAAATGACTCTTTTTACCAGTACATGTACACTGGTTTTCTTTTTCGTTACATTTTTGCTATCGTTCTATGCACAAGAGGTTTGCACTAGACACGTATTCTGGGTTGTCAATCTCCCCAGGACTTTGTTTTCAATTTTATTAACTTTTCGTTTCATTGCAGCATTGATCTCTCAAAAACAAATTAATAGTTCCGACTCGCATATCGTATTTACAAGTCGTACATGTATATCCACAGATATTCAAGCATTTAAGAACTTGTTTGTGTCAATTTATTAAAAACACAGATATACATTTACTTCATTCAAAAGAGCGCACCAGCTTTCCTGACACAAAGTTGTACATTCCAAGAAATTCAAAACAAATGTGGTAGGGTTTAAAAGGTTAAAGCCGATGCGCTCTGATGTAATACCAATTACCATTCACTAAAAAGCCTTCCACCTGGTCATTGGTGTATCCGTACTGCTTCATAGCTACTGACTGCTGTAAATACATCAATTAATTTAGAAAAAAGAAAGAAAAAATCATCGTAGTAAAGTCGTTTATAATTTATGATTTGTTCAACAAGATTATGAGGAAAGTATGTATTTATATGCAATTTTGTGACGAAATATGGTAGTCTGCAGTGTTTTTGAGGACTGTTTCGATGAACGCATCATAATCGCCCAACTGCCCGTTCACCACACACTATGACGCCAGGGCTGTCCAACTGGAGCATTGTAGCAAAATATTGCTACAAACCTCTTCAAAATTGCTACAGTTTTTCTCAAAAATAAGTGTTTTTTATGTAAAGAAAAGTGGAAAAAATGCTACAAGTGAAGAAAATTATGCTACAAGGATTTTCAGCTGTGACGATTCGAAATCGGCAAACATGAGGCTGAAAAAATGCTCTTGACCTCTGTGCCTGTGAATAATGCGCATCAGGACACTGTGAAAATAAATTTGGCGCTAAATGTGTGCATTAACTGCGGGGAATTACCGTAGATCAATGCGGAAGGTCGCAGTAAGTAAACCACTGTAAATACCGACTTCTGGGGGCGGGGCTTAGTGGCATGACACGTCAAACTCCGAAGCTTGGCTATAACACGCAGACATGGGTGGGAAAAGTCGGTACAGCTGGTACAGGTAATTATTTTTCTAGAGTACGCAGTACGGAAAATAAAAATCTTTCGAAATTTCGAATAGAACGAAGTACGTAAAACAAGAGGGCTTCCAGTACACCAGTACGGTAAATACAAAGCCCCGGTACGCCTGTACGGGAAACCCCTTACCGACCCTCTTAGCCCCAGTATGAGGCATCGAGCCGCTATGTTGGGATGGACGGCTTCTCAGCCTCAGAAAGGGTAATGGTTCTCAGTGGAATGTCACAATTGAGTGCTTCATTATACAATAATCATGGATTATTTGACAACTTTTTTATGGTATGGTGTTTCTCTTTGTTATAATGTTTATGTCTCATGTATCTTCGCGAGCCACTGTTCCATGATATGGTATTTATCCACATTTTTCCACTCGTAACTTGCCTGCTTCCATAGGCGATTCGCATGCATGTTTTCTTCTCGCGCGAACTTGCGATATTGAACGGTTTTTGCGCATGCGTGACCGGATGTATACAAACACGTGCATTATTCCATGTCCGTGAGCACATGGACCAAATAATTATGCAGGGATTTACCAGTCTTAAACCTTTGGAAAGAGATTATCCTGACTGATACTGTTATATATATGTGAAACTCGTTGACCTATCTATAAACTTACCCTTTACTTAAGACAAATGCATGTACTTACCCACACGAAAACGAAGTCATGTGAATCGAGAACACGCACGTGTAAATGTATACTTCCGGTCACGCGTGCGCAAACGCAATTCTCGTCCGGCTATGGCAGCGGTCACGATTTGGAGGCGGAATTCCATTAGCGTCGCAGAAAACGAAGTCAATATCTTGTTTCCCATGGCATGAAACTTTACCAAAATGTAACATGAATGAGACAAAACCTTTAAGGAACACATACATATGAGACATTGGACAGGAACATTTATGTATATCGTGCAATTGAGGTATTTATTGAGAGGTCTGCGTGAAATGCATTACCTGTTATGAGGCGGAGATGGTGCCCATATTAAAACAACACCGTCGATGCCTCAGAAATGGGGCTACGACCCTCTGAGCTTATCCTCAAGTTGTTAGTTTGCACAGGCAATATCCAACTTCACATAGCTCCTGACAAAAGTCTATTCCATTGTAAAAGTACAGGTTTGACAACCCAGGTCCAACAAGCTACTAAAGGTGTGGGCAAACTGAGGTTGCAAGATGGGTGAAGTAAGATGAATCTTGGTTAGGAGTGGGTAGTGTTTACAAAGGTTATGAAACAATGTTAATTGTTATACATTTTCAAAAAGGACAAGAAACCCGAAGGTAGACAAATTGGATTGCACTGATATTACCATGGCATACATAATAGCTGTGACTGCTATTGTTCTACTACATCAGTGTCAGCCAACCTCAAACGACTTCTATTGTGACTGTGCGACTGGCATTCTACCTTTGTGTGGTCAAGTCAACTTGATCCTGCAGACAGTCCTTGGTGGGGTTACCAGCACTGACAGGTATTATGGTTTCCTAGCACCAGTGTTTACAAACATTACTTCTGGCCTCTTGGTAGCCCCCAATTTCACCCATGTGCTGGATCAAACAATATTGCCGAGTGAACATCTTACTTTTGTAAATCAACTGGCTCATACATCCCCTACTTTAACAGTACTCTGGATAAGGTGTCCTCTGTTAGGAAAAAGAGGCCTGCATACATATAATGGGAACGCCATCAAAAACCCCTGTACAGTGTGTAAGGGACCTGTGGCCAGAACACATCGAGCTGTCAAATGCATGTCTTGTGACCTTTCAACACACATTGAGTGTGCTAACATATCCCCTGCTCAATATAATATTTATCAAGTACAGGGTTATAACCAAGACTTGAGATGCCCACCATGCACGCTGAGTGAGATGCCTTTTTTCAACACTTCAGACTTTGGTCTCTCATTTTCTAATAACACTGAATATGCTACTGACCACGAGAGCTCACCTACAGATGAGTTTGGACAAGACAATATACTTGATGGGATTAAACATCTTAAGGGCATCAAAATCGGGCATCTTCATGTATGTAGTATAGATCATAAAATTGAGCAACTACGTATATTAATGACAAACAAAGCACTAGACATTCTCCTCATTTCTGAGACATGGCTCAACGACACACATGCTAACGAGGAAATAGCCATACCGGGTTACAATATTGAAAGGCATGACCGTCCCAATCGAAGAGGTGGTGGACTCTGCTTCTTTATCTCGGACAGATTTACTTATGAAAGACTCCAGCAGAATCAGGATTACAACCCAGCCTCTAGCATGGAATCCTTGTGGATCAAACTGAAGCTACCTAAAACTAAGCCAGTTTACCCAGGTGGGATCTACAGACCACCGACATGTTCAATTACAGTTAGTCTACATGACTTAAAATCTGAGCTTGATTTTAATTGTCCAGCTGACGAGACTATTGGTGATTCTCTTGCTAGTAAATTTCCTACTGGTAATATTCCAGATATTCATGCTAAAACTGATGCAACTTTTCATTTTACTTCGGATTTTGTTACATCCCAATTAAACCATTTGCCAACTGGTAAGGCTACTGGAGTGGACAACCTGACCACTCGTCTTCTAAAAGCGGGTGCAGAATATTTGTCCTCATCGCTTACATATATCCTAAATTTGACTTTGACCACGGGTGAGGTTCCTGGTGAATGGAAGGCTGCAAAAGTTACTCCAGTATATAAAGATGGTCAGCACAGCAATGTCAGTAACTACCGACCTATATCGGCACTACCCATCATATTAAAAATTTTGGAATGTGCTGTTCATGACCAGCATTATTGATACCTCACTACACATGATCTTCTGAATAACAGCCAATCTGGTTCCAGGAAAGTTCACTCCACAGCAACAGCACTGTCCCATTTTGTAGATACTATCCAATCAGACATTGACAGAGGCTGTTGCTGTGGAGTGGTCTTCCTGGGCCTTAAAAAAGCTTTTGACACTGTGAACCACCCCTTAAAAGCTATGGTATCCATGACAAGGCACATGAGTGGTTCTCATCTTATTTGTCAAATAGAGTACAGAGCACTATGAACAATGGGAAAATGTCAAAGCCGAAGATGGTCACCTGTGGTGTTCCCCAGGGATCTATCTTAGGCCCGTTGCTCTTTATCCTGTTCATAAACGACCTTGCGTCCTCTGGACCACTCTATAATATCTCTTTATATGCTGACGATACAGCTTTATACTTCTCATCCATGGACCCACATGAAATTGAAAGAATCCTAAATTTCGACTTACTTCATGTCTCTCACTGGTTTCAAACCAATAAATTGACACTGAATACAAAAAAGACCAAATTCATGCTCTTTGGCACACACCACAGAACCAAACAGAACCCACGTATTGATATCAAAATTGGCAGTGATTCAATTGAACAGGAGAAAGACTTCAAGTACCTCGGTGTCTTCCTGGAAAGCAGTCTCTCATTTACCCAACACGTTGACTATATCTGTCGCAAGGTAAATGGCAGACTTGCCATCATGGGATGGACTGGAAAATACCTATCTGCTAATCTGATGTTAACCCTGTATAAGTCTCTCGTCATCCCACATTTTGATTACTGCGATATTATATACGGTTTCTGTTGTGCTAAACTTCATAATAAATTGCAAGTTATTCAAAATCGAGCCCTCCGTCCAATTCTCAAGGCAAACCGACGCACCCTCGTTAAGGATCTCTATACTACATGCAAACTTCCTACTCTGGAAGAAAGACATAGAAACCATATCCATACATTCCTGTATAAAGTTACCCACAATTTAGTCTCCTCTGCACTCGCCTCTAAATTTAGACGCTCGAACAATTTTTATCAATATAGCACTCGTTCAGCCTCTTCTGACTCCTCATTCATTCCCACATCTAATAACAACTTTGGCAAAAACTGCCTCGCTTAAAGAGGAGCTGTATCATGGAACTTCCTGCCATACTCACCATGAGAAATACCAACATTGCCTGCCTTTAAAATGGTTCTCAAAAGACAGGGACTCCTGTGATACATATACACGTTGTGGACCAACTGTGATATATAATTATGTGCACTTGAATCTAATTTATCTATCTCGGACTTTAGTTTTTGTACCATGTATATAACTTATTTTACGTAATTTTCTTACGTTTTACTATCAGTCTACTTACAGAGTTTAGTTATTGATCCATGTATAATTTATTTTATGTAATTGTATTTTCATCATCATGTATTGTTACTATTTTATGTTGTACATCACCCATCATATGCATCTCACCATTGTACCATCCAGGACCTGGCGGGAGATCAGTGTTTTACACTGAACCAGTAACCCTGGTAAAAGAATAAAGATCAAATCAAATCAAAGCATATTTAACTGATGAGCAAATGTCACTGCTGAGTCCGGAAATACAACAGCTATGCCGATGGGAGCTGCGGCTGCATGCCCCAATTTATCCCCTACTTTGTACCATATTACATTGAAAACCCATGAGATATGGTCTATGTGATATTGTTGACCATATCCCATGGATGGGACTACTTTTTACCATATTTGTAAAATGAGAGATATGGTTTTCCAAATATGGAAGGAATAAATTCCACATTTGGTATTGGTATGTCCAAACTCGCCTTATTAGGCTACCTTGCCATAAATCACGGCCGAAAACCTGATGGTCCGTGGTAGCCCATAAATCCCAGCCAATGGGTAAGAACAAACTTGATTCTGTGATGCAAACTAGGGCCATAAATTCAGGACTGATGATTCGTAGAAAAAACATCCACTCTGTAAGACGCACGATGTGCAGTCGACTTTTAGTTTTACATCCAAGTGTCCTGCCAACCGTTATTCAACAGCTGAGCGGGCACAAAAATGCGCAGCCGTGCACAATCATTTTGCAACAGCGAGCCGAAATTAACAGCACGCCACGTGCAGCCTTCTCCAGGGAATTTCGTCTTCTTTTTAGAGACCTCTAACATGTGTCAAAAACACTCACCAAAGGACCCCAGACTCTGCCTTCATCGTCTGTCTAGCTGGTTTGGCAGGGAGCGTTTGCCCAACTTCTTCAGGCGATGCTGGCAATGCTGCCGTCACTCAGTGATGGGGACAATCTGACAGCCAACAGTCAGTTGAGCTCCATGGGTGCATACTGTGGAATGTTTGCTGGTGCAATATTCAAAGTCAACGTGACCTTCAAACTCTCCTCTCCACCAAATTAATTCCATATAGAGATAATGAAAAAGCGTCTTTTCGTCGAGATTTTTGTCTGAAGCGACGGCCGTTCAAATAAATCCGCCATTAGGCCTGTGGTCGACCGCTTTTCTTTGTTGTTTGAATTTTATATTCATACGCGCGGCATGACTGTGTCACTATCAAAGTCCCATGTAATGTAGTGAAATAAAATGTTACAGGTGATATAAATGTTTTTTTTTTTTTTTTTGTTAATGGACAGTACGGGAAAAATACAAAATAACCCTTGTCGTTAATCTGTCTAAACGCGCTTCGGGCTTGGGTAATCAGGTGCGCAGGCAGGCAAACAACCGGGGGATTCGGTTTGACAGATTAACGACTCGGGTAATTTTGTCTAGTGTACATGGGGGGGGGGGGGGGGGTAAGGGGGGTAGGGACAGGGTGTGAAACGGGCCAATTTACGTGCCATCGCCTATATCTCAATAAAATGGAAAACTATGATGCTCGGTTAGTTTTGTCTTAAAACTGCTATCTGTTGTTCAAAATATAACCACTAGGAGGTGGTGTGATCTGCCATCACTTGGGCTTGGCACGCTGAACACGCAGGCACCTCCTGTGTTTGCTCTTACTTTTATGCAGAATTCTAAGAACTTCAGGTAAGAACATCATACAACCTTAAGCCTCCCATTTCTCTAAGGTTTCAGGATTACGAAATCTTTTGTTTTTATAAGGATAATAATAGTCAAGTGATGTAAGTTTTACTTAAATCTTGAAAATTTAACTACGCAATAAAATTTGCCGCCACTGAAAGTCACTGTCCCGTTTTCCACCCAGTCAGTAAAATTTGTGGGTGGGAAACGGGACACCTAGCGGAAATAAATTAAATAAATGAATCATGTATTTTTCTGTTATAGAAATACAGTAGTTGGCATAATGTAACACCGACATGCACAATTTATGACACAAATATATCAGTATTTAGCAGTGGCCCATCAGAAATAAAATCATTATTATAAGGTTCTAAATTATAATATCGTGTCACGCCTATCTAACGCTAGACTAAAAATTGAACTAGGCTGAACTTGAATGATAGAACAGACCCGTCCACACACCCACATTAAATGTAGGATATTTTTGGCCTAGGCGCATACAATTATGTCTTCGTAGGGTGAAATGTATATCATGTAAGTCTATGGGTGCCTGCATTCAAGCACGTGGGCTATGTAGGCTATGGAATGTAAAGTGGAATACGGCTTGTATGTATAGGTTGTAGGATTGGCGACGTCCAATAGTTGATTTATCGGGGCCAAACGTGTGTGGGATATGTGGCGGGAGTACCGAAACAAAAATATGCTGGCGTGTTTCAGGTACCAGAGCTTGTTAATGTGAGTGCGGGACAGCTCAACTTTCACTTGGCTGCTTTCGTACTTGAAGCGAGAAATCAAAGCGGTGAAAACTATCCCCCCAAAACTCTGTATTCTCTGGATACAGGACTATTTCGTCATATATGCGTGTCGATTTGAACGTGCACGATTTGAACTCTTTGGATGAAAAGGACCATCGCTTTGTTTTAGTGCGCAAAACATTGGATTAAAGGATAAAACAACTAGCATCCGAAGGTCTTGGCGTACATACAAAGCAGGCAGATCCTATTGGCGCTGAAGAGGACGGGAAATTCTGGAGTAACGGGCACTTCGAGGATTCTTCAGCTGCATCGTCGCTCAATACTGTTTATTTCTATAATTGCAAACTGTTTTGGTATGCGCGACAGGGATGAGCATCGTAAATTGTGCGTTAACCAGTTCACGATAGGCCATGACAAGTGGGAAAGTACGTTTAATTTTGTGGCAAAACGTCCAAAAACTTTCCGGGAGGCATCAATTTGCGAAAAATGGAGGCAAAGAAGATTCGGCACTACTTGGGATGACAACAGGTGCATCGTGGATATATACCAAAAATATTTGGATGCGTTACCCACGGACAGCACAGAAAAACAGGACAACGACCCTTTTTATTGGAAACCATTGCCCGTGCCGGGAATACCTTTTGGTAAGCAGGTGATTGGTGTGAAAACATTTAGTCAGTTGACCAAAAAAAATGTGCAGTGCGGCAAACATCAAAGGTAATTTCACAAGCCATTCCGGGAAAAGGACTACTTCTTTGTACCAAAATGGAGTCCCAGAGGACATGATAATGAAGCGAACGGGGCACAGAAGCTTAGATGGTGTTCTTGCTTACAAACGGCCCAGCAGTCAGATGGAGATTGCCTGTTGTAAAATTTTGGACCCGCCATCGCCATGTGACCCCCCCTCCCCCCCCCCCCCCAAAAAAAAATCTGCGTGCCGACTGCTCAAATGGAGCAAACAGACAATATTGGATCTAACGCTAATATAAATTGCAAAGAAGGTATGTCTGTTCTTGCAGATAAGTCGTTGGTATTTAAAAATTGCACATTCATTTTCCGTACAATGGACAATAATTGAAAACTTAACCAAATCATGAACATTGACAGCTTGATTAGATGGACAGTGCAGTTTGCATAACTACGGTAATTCAGCATGTAAGCATATGCATATGCACTGGGGTGCAAAATGTGGACAATAATACCTTAATATTTCTTGTTTTTCTCACAATTATTTTCATTTGATGCTCTCATTGAGGATAGTTGATAATATGCAGTGGATAGTGTATTCATTTGCTTCTCGTCGGCAATACTTGCAAACGGGCTTGAAAGTTCTTGTTACATTGTGCATGTTACAGCACGTGCTGTGTATTACTTTGATTAGATTGATGTCATTAAACATTTCTGTTGTAGAAGCCGTTGTTTTTGCTGTGTATCTGTGACAGCTGTCAATCATATAACGGGGTTCCAGATAGCCCCGATATCCAAGATATTGGACTGTCTGGAGTACCAAACATCAAAGGATTTGCGGGGCAAGGGGTAATAATGAATTAATAATTCTTGTTTTTCTCACCATTGTTTTCATTTGATGCTCCCATTGAGGAGAGTTGATAATATGCATTGGATAGTGTATTCATTTGCTTCCCGTTGGCAATACTTGTGAACGGGCTTGAAAGTTCGTTAAATTGTGCATGTTACAGCACGTGCTGTGTATTACTTTGATCAGATCAGGGAGGTGTATACACCTCCCTGATCAGATTGATGTCATTAAACATTTCTGTCTTTGAAGCCGTTGTTTTTGTTGTGTATCTGTGACAGCTGTAAATCATATAACGGGGTTCCAGACAGCCCCGATATAAAAAATATCGGACTGTCTGGAGTACCGAACATCAAAGGATTTGCGGGCAAGGGATAATAATACCATATGTACGATACCTGATAAGTAGATCACTTGCTAGATAGAATACAAAACTAGGATTCACACCTGGAGCTAGAATATAACAAACCGTTTTTAAAAGGTATTTCCTGGGAACTGACTAAATTGGGACATTCTAGGAAAAAATGAAGAGTACTTTCGTCAGGATTTAGACATTTACAAGCTGCAGACCGTAGTATATTAAATCTGTGCAGGTGGGAATTTAGTCTAGATAAGGCCAAGCGCAAACGAGTGTATATGACCTTTGAAAATCGACTGCCGTGTGAGTAATAAACAGGAACAGCATCTACAGACAATAAAGTATTTCTCATAGTAGATTTAAATTGGCATAATGTGACAGAATGTCTTATGTCGTTGGGGAGATCGTTCCAAAGTTGAATAGAGGAAGGAATGAACGAATTTCCGAACCATAAGGTATTGAACCTGATTTGTCTCTGGCTGCTTCGGTTTCTTAACTGGACCGTGGGCTGACCATTGTTATTCGGAACGAGATCCGAAAGATAAGCGGGTTTTGACCATTAACAATGTTTGTAAAACATGATTAATTTGAAATATTGGCGTCTTTTAGTTAGACTAGGCCAGCCTAATTCCTTAAGCATAAGATGACGGGGAGTGCGTTTAAGGGCTCCTAAACAAATGCGAGTTGCTTCATACTGAACATGCTCGAGGGAATCAGAAAGAGTCTGAGAGCAATTGTCAAAAATTACACACCCATACTCTAAGATAGGTTGCACCATGGACTCGTAAAGCCGAATTAGAGTACTGCGAGATAACCTAATTTAACGTCTGTGGAGGAGAGACAGACGTTGATTTGCTTTTTCCACAATTCTGGTAATATGGGCATCCCACTTTTGATTACTAGAAAGTGTAACGCCCAAATATGTATGGCTAGTACCTTCTGGTATGACAGAACTGTCAAGGAGTAAAGGCGGGCTGGCTTATTGTGTTTAGTGGAAAACAAAATAGCTAAGGACTTCATAGCATTTAAAGACATTTTCCACTTTTTGCCCCATGCAGAGATATGAACAAGATCTGTGTTCATTCGACCTGCAGAGGTAACGGGATAATGGATTTTCTCCAGAATGCTAGTGTCGTCAGCAATAAGCTTAATGTACCACACGATATTATCAGTTATGTCATCAATGTAAACTATGAAAAGAAGAGCACCCAGAATAGAACCCTGGGGTACCCCTGTCTGTACAGGAAGCAAAGAGGACGACTGACCACCAATAGTAACTCTCTGAAAGTGATTGATAAGTAACTACCGATAAACTTGAGTAAAGCACCTTCAATACCCAGCTGTCTTAATTTGAAAAGAAGACCCTCATGCCACACGCGGTCAAAAGCCTTACTGATGTCGAGAAAAACCATCCTGGCTTCTTTTCATAGTTCCAGACCATTATATATGTCATGAACGATTTTGATAAGCTGGTTGATGGTAGAGTCGTTTTTCTTAAACCCAGAGTTTTAATGACGTTAGAATACAATTCACTACGATTTTTTGAAAAATGTGACCTCATGGAACTATGAAGGGCGTTGACTGCAATATGGCGCTTCCGTTTATAGAACATTTGGAGTCTTTCAAGAGTAATAAACTGAATATAAGTAAAGGGAATGCATGTTTATTCACAGGAAATTCAGGGAATTTAACATAAATTAACTTCTCAGCTTTGTCTGCATGTTGATGTTATAGGATTTTGCTTTAGCAATGGAGCCACATATTATGCTTTGAATGGCAACTCTACCTAGAAAACTGTTGAAGATATTTAAGATTTAAAATTTCTACAAATATGCCCCAAATTTGCATAATGTTCAACATGGTCCCTGTTCCAAACAATATGCACAACTTCACTACTGGGTCCATTACCATGCCAAGTTTGGTATTTTTACAAACAATAGTGACCAGTGTCCGAGAAAAGCTGACCATAAAACTGGTACATGGAAATAAAAGGCATTCCAATGCGTAGCAACTGCTCCCCTTTAGTGGCAGATTTATATTTAACCTGGCTTGAATTTAAGTATATGTATAAATTGATGAAAAAGGACTTTCAAATGGCTACTAAATTATCAAACAACGCAAGATATATTGACGACATTGCTTGCGTAAATGTACAAAATTTCAGTGAAATTGCTAAAGAAATTTATCCAAAAGATATCCCTATGGAGGGTAACAATTCAGATGGTTTCAGAGATGTGTTTTTGGACTTGGATATTCAGGTCACTAATGACAGGTTTTGTATTAAAGTCTATCACAAAATAGATGAGTTTAACTTTGAAGTAGCTAATTATCCTTTCCTGGACAGTAATATTTCGGAAACTATTGGATATAACAAGTTTTTGTCACCGATTTTGAGATTTGGTTGTATTTGTTCTAAATTTCAGGACTTTGCATCTAGAACCAAATTTATTTATAATATGAGTCAAGAGGATTCAAAAACGTCGTACTGTTGATCAAATATTTCTAAAAATTTTGCTGTAAATATGATGAGATGGTTAGAAAGTTTGGCCTCAATAATTTTAGAGATATGAGACTTGCCTGTTTTGGTACTTAATTCTATCTTTTGGCATCATTCTGTTTTAATGTTCACCTTTCAGACATTTTAGGCTAGCTTGTTTTCTGTTAGGTCAAACCCCCAGGGGCTATAGGTAGCAAGCAGCTACGGACGACAGTTACAAGCTTGCCTAATTGTTACGAAATATTATATTTTCATAGCATTCTCTTGACATAAATGCAAATGACTTTCATTCTTTTCTGACTTGCCCAATAATTTTGCTGTTAATATCCAAAGATTATTAGATAGTTTGGCTACAATAATTTACAGTTTTTAGACTTGTCTGTTTTGCTACATAGCTTTATCTTTTGACATCATTCTGTTTTAATGTTCACCCTTCAGACATTTTAGGCTGGCTTGTTTTCTGTCAGGTTAAACCCCCAGGGGCTATAGGTAGCAAGCAGCTACTGATGACAGTTACAAGCTTGCCTAATTGTACTTAAAATCCTGTTAAAAATTGTTTTGATAACATGTTTTTGGCATAAATGCTGATGACTTTCATTCTTTTCTGACATGCCTGAATGCACATTCACTCAATATTAAAAAATTACTCAAAATTGACAGTATTTTCTCAAATGTCACAAACCTGACACGTTACGTTGATACATTGATTCAGGGTTGGCAGTGAAATAGAACTTAATTGTTTGAGGAGTAGGCGTCATCATGGAGTTTGTTTTACATTTCTGGTGCAGGATGTACATTGTTGCAGTCCTGGTTAGGATTTCCCTTGGTTTGTACAGGTGGTCTAGCTGCAACTGTTTATTTTACAGTCACTAGGACTTAATATAATGCCCCAGCTTGTTTCCACTTCAGCTATACGTACACTGGCGGGTGGTTTAACTAAGATAAGTTGTCCAGCTAGAAAGGGTACATATTGGTTCAGGGGCAAGTCAAATTGTTCTTATCTGAACCTGTACAATACAAATTTAGTAATTATGGTTTGTTTGACAGGTATTCTTCTTTCATAATGAAGCTCTGCATTTATAAGCGAAACTTCGTGTATTTAGCTAATTCATCATTTGCCACGTTCATATTTATTCATTATTATGTGGGTTGTCTTTCCTGAATATTTAGCTAAGACAATGAGCCGCTACTCAGAGAGACATGTACGGGTAAAAGGCTTCGAAACATGTTGAGTAGTTACCCGCTGAAGACCCGTTAATTTATTTGGGCTAATACAGCCTATGTCAAAATTTTACAGTGGAACGTGTGCAATATAGACAATAGTACTTCCGTATGTAGCCTATATAGGTTAGCTTATAGAGAGTAAAGAGTTTGGACTGCGGAATAGGGTAATGACTTCTAGGAAGTGGTTCTGGGCAAAAAGACACAAATACAATAAATAAATAAATAAATTGAGGAAAAACAGAAAGTCTGTGTTCACACGCTGAATTAACTTTAATGAGTGGGAAATGTACATTCTGGCGTGAGAGCGTCACATGACACTAGAATGCGTGAGTCCGCCGGTCAACGCTCAATGCGCCTTGACTTGCACAGGGGCTTGTGACGTTTAATAAGTTATGCATGGAGGGCGGGTCGACTGTGGGTGTCAGTGGGTCTGTGTAACCACTCTGACTCTGCACGGTGGTTTTTTCCTAGTCCCTCGGTTTCCTCCACCAAACAAGTGCGTAGGAAAGTATATACCACCATCTGTGCCGTGGTGAGTGATTAATATACAGCCTTTGCCTACTTCGTACTCCATGTAAAAGATACGGGTCTATACTTTTTTTTAACAAATAACAGTTCAGGTCTGGATGATCCATGTAGACTGCTTCCATGTGTCGCTCCCTTTCCGGGTTAATCAAACAAGTGGGAGGGTCAACGTCAGTGGCGAGGCCTCGTTATTCGGACTAAACTGGCCAAAGGATAATTCCGTTTAATAAATGGTATATAATAATATATTTGATGTCGTACGTGGCCAACTCCACGTGGACGGTGCGATGTAGTGTATGTGCGTGAAATGCATGAGTGAATATGTAGAACAATAGAAAGTCTGGCAAACTTTGGATAAATTTGAATCAAATGTATATTCCACCACTGACTGAGCATTTCAGAGTTAAAGTATGTAAACCCTAAGTGTGAATGAACAGCTTTCTTTTTAACATTTTTCATACAAAATGTATCCCTGGTATCTGTGGGCAATTTCTAGGGAAATTGTACATCTTCCTAGTGTATTTCTTTGTAAATACCAACACCCTTGCAGGACATCCGGCAAGACCACTGCATGGGGTGTGACTTGTGTATTCAGTTATTTACAGGCCAATTAAACCATTGTTCTTGTATACTCGCACATGGGTTATTACCGAAAACAACCGAAAACAGCAGAAAGTGACCAAAAACAACCGAATGCAACCGAAAGGGAGTAGACCACCTTAACATCTCAAATTTTGAAGTTTATTCATAGAGTGTGACAAATGTTTCATCAATCCCAGTATGAAAATTTAGTATTTTCTTTTATAATCTGTGTAACAACATGGACCCACCATCTAGTAGGTCCATGGTAACAATAAATGACTCCCCTCCCCATGGATTAAAAAAAGGCACCTATTTGGAGTTCTGTTTAAGATGTGCAAGACATCACTGGGTCAAGCTGTTATCTTTTTGTGTATGAGTTAGTGACCCAAGGGGCGAGTTGGGGGAGGGAGACTTCAGCTACTGTGATCACCCCTGGGGTACATGTGAGCTCTGCTTCAATCAGGTTTAGAAGACTTTGCTTTCAGTATGTGAACTTTTGTCCCTCCATCTAAATACATGTAGGCCCTATTATACTTTCTTGTGATATTCAGAAATGGAGAGCAATCTTACTACTATATATAGAGTTATTATAACTCTATGTTACTACAAAAGCCCAGGGCAAGGTACAATTGGGGCTTATTTTTCTTGAAAGGGGTAAGTATGTACCTGCTATGTGCGCAAGTGAATGAAAATGGTGATTATGTTCATGAATACTTACGTATATCATGGACCTATTATCAGATAATAGGTCCATGTGTATATTAACCCTTCTATTGTTACATTGAACCTTTGACCATATTATCCCGCAACAGCTGTTTACTGTACCCGGTACTTCTATTGATTGTTGAGGTTCGAAAGACACACACTCGATCCCAGCCCTGAGATCTCAGCAGCCACAGCAGTTTCCGACTTCCAATTCAGCATTATGAGCGAGTTAATGACTTGATGGTGATAAAACGTTATTAATGCTTGAGTTTGAAAATTGGAAAATGTTAATTGGTTTGTGTGCATTTTTATGTTTGGAGATACCATGGAAGTATTATGGAGATACCAACAGGGGGAATTGTAGGTTCATGTGAAAACAAAAACAAACAAAAAAACAAAACAAAAAAAACAAAAAACAAAAAACAAAACACACACACACACACACACACACACACACACACACACACACACACACACACACACACACACAAAAAAAAAAAAAAAAATCGGCAAGTAAAATGACTCTACCTTTACCGAAAGTATGTGTATCTTAAAATAGCATGCTTCTGGTCGCTTTCGCTTCATGTCGGTTATGTTCGGTCGCTTTCTGTTGCTTTCGGTAATAAGACAGACCCATGAGGATTCTCCATCCGTAACTCGGCACAGCATGTGGTATGTAACAGTTTTATTGATCAAACATTCAGTCAAACTTGACTCCCTAGTCACAGAATACAAAGTATAGCACATACAATATAATTATACGAAAATAGAATATTAGCTTCAGACTGAAAACTAGAAGTAGGCCTATCTGCCTGTAGTGAAACAAAACAATAAGTAAGTAAGTAATGATTTTATTGACAAAGGGAGTCATTGCTGACTCATAAATCATGTTATACATATCTTCTGCAGTTTGATGCACACGTAATTAGAATGAGTGCAATACAAGGATACAATCACAAGTGTCACAAGTAGTATACTGAACTCAAGAGTAACAGAAAACTCAAATAAACAGAACATGATGCTTACATTAAGTACAGCAAACAACCCTGCAATTACAAGGTACTAAAATTTTACAGAGTACTAAAATACTAGTTATACACTCTACACTGGAGGTGAGCACCCCAAATTAACATTGAGCACCCAAGTTATTTATCTAGATGAGAAAGAGAGAGAGAAAAAAAGAGAGAACCAGAGTGTATATGTACAGCTAGGTCTAGTCTATATATAGAAACTATGACAATACTACTAAGTAATAGAGCAGTACAGCACGTAGCTGATTATGGACGGTATTGATGCATACATCTGGCAGACTAGAGATAAGAAATGTAACTTACTGTAAGTTGAACTGCCCAATAAACAGTCAAGATTACTATATAGCACATGAAGACCCAACTAATGTGGGCTATGTATACAGAGTGGGTTGACATGGAATGTTTTGATTCTGTTAGCACCAATGAAATTTCTTGACATGTAGAGTATTTTACCATATGTTTGCCTATGGCTGAGGTTTTTTTTTACTTTGGCAGGCATTTATGTAGGAAGGTTCCCAAACAGAAGTTTACTTAAGGACATTTGCTGGACATAATTGTGATAAATTGATCTTCAACACTGAGGGCAGAGAATCCATTGCAAGTATTAGTAAGGACTAAAATTTTGAAAGCAGTGCACACATCTTTCCAACATGAAGGCAGGACAATACATGAGAAAATGTATTTCGTCATCCACTTCTCCCAAGACGCACCTTGTGCATATCCACATGTGTACATCAAGATTGGGCTTATTACTTCTTCCCATTTCTATATTCAGTTTATGTGAGCTTAACCGAAGCCTAGCAATGCATTGTATAAAATATGTGACGCCAGGGACTGTTAACAGGTAAGCTTCCATGTGGAATTCATTTTTAAACAGTTTATTGGTGCGCAGTTTCTTATCATCATCATCATCATCATCATCAAGTGATCTGAGTGAGGACTCGATCGCACTCCTTCATGTATTTACTATATACAATCTTTCTTTTAAGGTTTTTAGAAATAGGTGTATACATCTGCTACATTTTGACTGAACCAGTGACAATTAAGATTACACGAAGACAATATATTGGCAACTGTGCTACACCAATTTGTTTGCCCAGCTTGTTGTAGTTCCAGCAAGGTTGTAAAAGCACATCTCAACACATGTTCAGCTGGTAAATTAAGAATATAAATCCAGTATTTGATTAATCTAATTTGCTGTCTTACATGCAATGGGAATCTCCCAGTGTCCAAGGCATGTAAACACTTACAAGTAGGAGCTTGAGACTTGACCCCTAACATGCGTTTAAGATATTTAAGCTGTCCCTTTTCTATGACATCAGAGACACTGTTAGTGGTCCAAATTTCACTGCTGTATTCCAATATGGGAAGAATCTGGGAGTCAAAGAGTTGAGTCTTGCAAGTTGGTGTTGGTTTTCCCAAAACAATGAAAGAGCAAAACAGCTTTTGAGCTGATGACACTGACACTTACTAATGTATCACCATAAAAGTTAAATCCAGACTAGATATACAGCTGTCTCACTAAACACCAAAACCCACCTGAACCCCCATGAACCCACCAAAACCCGTCTGAACTCTGTGCTGGAATTTTAATATAAGGTAGAGGGTGTAGCATTTGACACACGTCGTGACTTTTTGTTGTGAATGATGTTGTTGTGCTCCATATTGGAACCTGCCTCATTTCGGAATATTCCGACAATACGCATGTGTCATGTTGGAATTCCCACATGGTTCGCTCATGTTGGAATATTGATTGTACGGTGGAGATAGTGACCGTGCGAAGTCTTAGTGGCTTTAATAAGGAAGGATTGAAAATATATGATCTATGTATCAATAAATATAGGAACTTTCAGTGTATAGGATATATAGATCTAGAGCCTACAATTTTACATGGAACCAAGCAAGACTACAGATTTTTCCCACATAAAGCAGATTCAACCAGTGCCCATATCAGAAATATGTATTTATAAATAAACAGATTCAAGTTAGAATTCTAACAAGAATCAGAATGACAGAAAAAGGGTTTGATATATTTTTTATTACATATTATAAAAAAGCAAGGATTTTTATATATGTAAAGTACATATTATTCCCATATCAGGCAGATTCATGTTAGAATTCTGACATGAATCACAAAAATGTTTTATTTTTTTTTTCATTATATCTTATAATAAAGCAAGGATTTTTGTATGTAAAGTATATTTTATTCCCATGAGGCAGATTCATGTTAGAATTCCGATATGAAGCAGATTCAAGTTACGAATTCTGACATAAATCAGAAAAAATGTTTGAAAAAATTTTTTTGTTATACATTATAAAAAAGCAAGGATTTTTTTATAAATGGAAAGTACATGTTATTCCCATATGAGGCAGATTCATGTTAGAATTCCAGTATGAAGGGGAACAATGTCTTCGTCATCGAATGGACTTACGTCTGCTACGATAAACGTAAATCTGATGGCGAGCTGGTTTCCATTTGTATTGGTTTCAACTTTTGTCACAAGGTGGCGTGGCGGAATTAAGTCAAAACATTCACACAGACATTTATAAATTTCCTTTCAGACTCAGTAGAACTTAAGTTTCCATAGTATTAGTATCACATAATTACATTCCTGGTTCAAGCTAAACATTATGATTATAAATATAATCTGTCATAACAACAATGTCAATGATGCTGCAACAATACATTTGTTATTCAATATTCAAGCGGAAAAGATTGTCATGTTGGATATTGGTATTGATCTTTTCAAAACTGTTACCAACTTGTGAATTTATAGATTTTGTCACAAACATTAAAAAGGCACAGGAGAATAATGAACTAAATCAACTTCAGTGATTCTGTAAGTACCATTCATCATGATTGAGGTAGTTTTGATTGGAATGGTGATTACTGTCTGCTTATACATCACATTATAGAGCTTTGAATTAAGATTTATTGTAGATCCTACATGTAATTATATTTTTGCACAAGTGAGATATATGTACTGAATTTATGCATACTCAGTGGATCAAACTTTGTGTTACATGTATCCATGCATGTACGCCAAACTGCACCAACGATACCCAGTCAGGGCTGTTGCTACCATTTCAAACTTGGTCAGGGCACATTAAGGCCATGAGTTGGGGTCGAAAGCATTACCCTAGCTGGTACATGTATGGAAATCCCCCCTCCCCTTTAAAAAATTTGAACACTATTGAAAGAAAAATAGTAAAACTAATACAGCTTATCTTATAACCAGAAAAGAGATTTGTTTCAAAACAAATAAAAATGAAACTCAAAATTCAAAGTTGTATAAACACAAGCATTTCTGGTAAAAATGTGGCTTTTGGAAGCTTTATTTCTTGAAAATATTCAATTTCTCCAATCCCATGAGTTGTCAGTGTGAATAGGCAAGAGTGAATATCCCCCCCCCCCCATTAGGTATTTTTACCCACCCCCTTGTAATTGTTTTACAAGATATTGGATAGATAAGAGATAGATAGAGTGAAAATACAAATATAAAATCGTAGGGGAGGGTTGGTTGCCCAGGTATGGATAATTTCTCCTACCCCATTGTATCTTTTTACAAGGTGTTGGATATGTAAGGCTGAATACAAAATCTTATGGGAGGGGTGATTGCCTAGGCCTGGATCATATCCCCACCCTCTTCTTATCTTTTTACAAGGTGTTGGATAGGTAGGAATGAATACAATTTGTACAAAATCTTAGGGGAGGGTGATTGTCCAGGCCCGGATAGCATCCCCCGCCTCCTTTTTATATTTTTACAATGTATAAAACAGGTAAGAGTGATTACAAATGCACTGTATTTGGGGATGGGTGGTTGTCCAGGCCTGAATAACTTCACCAGCTACGTTATAGCTTGGTATCTTTTCCCAATGTATTAGGTAGGTAGTAGTGAATACAAATACAAAATCTTAGGGGAGGGGTGAAATGATATGTCTTTGTCTCAGATAGAAGAAAGAATTGTGTAATTTGAAGTTTGAAGTTATTTATAAACAACTGTATGTTTGCAACAATAAATGGATTTTGCTGTGATTATTACAGCTAGTGGCAATATATTGTGGCAGTATTGCTGCAATATTGCTACAAAGCTATGTAATGCAGCATGTGGTGATATTGCAGCAGTATTGCGGCAATATTGCCAAAACTAGCCCTGCAGCAACATATTGCCGCAGTACTGCTGCAGTAACATCTTTAATATGCAAATGAGTTCTGCTGCAATACTCACAGGTAGCCCAATATGTAAGGATTGCTGGAATATTTAAATGATGAACATGCATGGTCCATGAGGTAGAAGCGACACTGTTCCAACATGATATAACCCAGCTTCTGTATTTTGGGAGTATTGCCACATGTTGAGAAAATAGTTTGAATGCTACACTTTGGCAGTTGGTCCAAATTTGAATTGGGGTGCACATTTTGACTGCCTGTCTTTTGAGCAGCACATGCAGTAAGAAATCATACTGACATGCATTTCTAAACGTATAAATTATAACTTTACACTGATCAAAGAGAAAAAAAGTAATATGATATAGTGGATACAATTTTAAATGGCAGCTAGCACTGTACACATACATATTCAGTTTAGGTTCCACAATATTGCAGCAGTTGCATGCAAGGTACACAAATTGATGTCACAAATGTGAATCTCAAATACACCAGCTAAGATTCCCACATAATTACAAATGTTGAGATGAACAACAACAGGAAAAAACTTTTCTACTCGATCTGTAGAGACATGTACCTTCACACACTGCATCATGCATGGCACCCATCTTGTAGGAAGTGATTAGAGCTATGACTTTCTGGGATTGCTGCAGCACAGGGCGATATACATCTATTGCAGCTGGTTGCGATATGCAGCAGCTGCCCATTCTGTGACATATCGCGGCAAGCTGCAACAAGTGTCACTGCATCTAAAGTATTGCAGCAGTACTGCGATATATCGCGGCAAGCTGTGATAAGTGTTGCCCCTTCTTGCAGCAATACCACTACAATAATTTCACTGAGGATAAGAAATAGTGCAGCATGCTTCGATATGTTCTGGCAACACATTTTGTGTTGTAGCAAGTATGCAGCAGTATTGCTGCAACAATTTCATTTTTGTATGGGATGAATTGTAATTCTACAAACTTTGCTTCTGGTGCGGTGGATGTGACTACAACACAAAGATATGAATGAAACTTGGAATGGTACTTCTGCCTAAAATAGTTTTGAAGATATTTGACATTTAAACTTTTCAATTGCCCCTGATTTGCATATTTTATAATTATACAAGTTTAGTTTGTGGTTCATTTGATGTGCCTATAGAAAAAAACCCATTAATTGAAGTTGGAATGGCACTTTTACCTATAATAATTGCTTTGAAGATATTCAATATTCAAAAAAAAAAAAAAAAAAAAAAAAAAAAAAAAAAAAAAAAATCAATATTTAAGCTTTTAAAGTGCCCCAAGGCTAATTTGCATAAATTCTAACTCTGCAGCTTTTGTTTGTGGTCTATAGTGTATGTACTTGGAATGCATGAGAGAATATGTAGAACAATAGAAAGTCTGGCAAACTTTGATAAATTTGAATAAAATGTATATTCCACCATTGACTGAACATTTCAGAATTAAAGTGTGTAAAGCACTAAGTGTGAATGAAAAACTTTCTTTTCAACATTTTTCATACAAAATGCATCCCTGGTATCTTTGGGCAGTTTCTAGGGAAAATGTACATATTCCTGGTGTATTTCTTTGTAAAATACCCACACCCTTGCAGGACATCAGGCAAGACCACTGGGGCGTGACTTGTGTATTCAGTTATAAACCAGCCAATTAAACCATTGTTCTTGTATACTCGCACATGGGTTGTTGGCCATGGTGTGTGTTTGTTACAAGCCTATGAAGTTGGAATGGTGGGCCTAGCTCTACTTATAAAAGTTTTGAACATATTCAACTTTTAAAATTTAAAATTGAAATGTTGTGAATAAGCAAACTCCAGCAGAAAGCACAAGGTCTTGGACCAGTAAATACGCTGCCGGTGCAGGTGTGTCAGAAATTTCAGCCATGCAATGAATACAGGACCTCAGGTGACAGGCTATTGAAATTAAGGGAGCAGAGAAACTCTTATCCATTTCTTGTCATATAAAGGGAATAAATAGGCCTGATTATCTGTGGCTTTGGGAAGGGTGTCAATTCAACATTTAATCCCTGAACTAGAAATCTTGTTGAGCTATTATTTCACTAAGGTTTGCTTCTGAACTGTAACTATATGGAGGTAAGCATAAACAAATGCGTGAGTGGCAAAAAAGTTAATTGGTTTTGCCCCCCTTTTCTATTGATAATGTCAGTGTCATTGAAGTAACCTTTGAGAAAAATGACAGGTATGGTGTCAACAAAACTTTGAAATGTCATAGACAAGCTGGCAAATATAGCCAATTTAACATGTGACTCTATTAGGTGTGATTTACTGGTCCAAGACCACAAGAAACTAACTTCAACCTTCCCTTCATATTTTTATATCTCCAAAAAGAGTCAACTTGTTACATCTGAGTTACACACAGTTGCAATTTGTCTTACATTAGCTATAAACATAGGTGGCAGCACTAGCTAAATTCAACTTCAATTTCAACAATAAACATAGGTAGCAGCACTAGCTGGCTGCAGTATCTGAGTCCAGTTCTGTCCATAACAATCCAATATACCACACAAATGGCCCTCATTTGCATAATTTTCCACATGGTGACTATTCCAAACCAGGTGCCTCATCTCACTACAAGGTCAATCACCATGCCAAGTATGGTAATTTTTGGAAAAATAGTGTCCAAGAAAAACTGAGGGCACAAAAGTTACATATCAATCAATCAATTTTATGAGAGAAAACAAAGAGTCTATATATGCACACAGAAATAACTGGAGAAATTTGATTTGCTTGTCAGAAAATCAGTTTGTGTGCCCAGAGAACTTTTAAATGTACATATATTTATATATATATATATATATATATATATATATATATATATATATATATATATATATATATATATATATATATATATATATATATATATAGTGAAACCTGTTTTGAGAGACCACTGTAATGAAAGACCACCTGTCTTTTAAGAACATATTTCCAAAGTTCCTTTTGATATGTTTCCCATGTTGTTGCACCTTCATTGAGAGACCACCTGCCTTATGTGACCACTTTAAGACTGCCCTAGGGGTGGTCTCTCAAAACAGGTTTCACTGTATAAATATATATATATATATATATATATATATATATATATATATATATATATATATATATATATATATATATATTTATATGACTTCAACTGCGAAACATTCTGATAATATGGTTGGTTGACTGTGCTTAAGTATAGCAGTATTATCTGGTTGCATCATGAAAAACAAGATCAAGCGTTGCACAGCAATACATTGTCCCAGAGGAGGACAGATAGCAAAGTTGTATGGGAGGACACATGCAGGAAGTGTGACTCACACAAGCACTTCTTATGACACTGTCACAATTTTAACCTCGAGACAGATGTGCATGATTGCCCCAGCAGGGCTGAACAGAAATGAGAAATGACTAAACCATTAGCAATGCTTCCGCTTCTAGAAAAGGAAACTTTGTCGCTATATGACTGCAGAATTTTCAGTGCAAGTTACATTGAGCCATGTGGCCACAGTTTAATTCAACCAAGTTTTGGTTTCAAGCTGGCACATCTGGTTTTGTCTTATGTTCAGTTTCTGTTCCAGTTTCAGTTTCATTCACACATTACAGGTATGACTTCAGTGTAGAACGATAAACCAGGGAAGACACTATGGAAAGTATAAATTCACATTAATTTTTACTCTCTTTTCATTAGGTGGTCACTTCAACTGATGATTATATGTTTGAAGGCAGGGTCAGAATTGCTGATGGTGATAAGAAGGAAACTTCACAAACCATAGAGCTCTGATCCATAAACAGATGGTTATCTACATGAATGTTTCTGTGTATATAAGCCTGTTCAGTTGAATGGATGCTGTCGGCGATCCACAGGTTTTCATGTGCAAGTCCTGGAACACCAAGTCATATGGTACTTGTTTACACAAGTTTATAAAGCAACACTGTTTATGTGTACATAGGCAGCCAAGGGTTTGACGTATATGGAAAGCATGGCCTAACTATGTTATGATATTTCTTAAAATACAGGAGATTTTGAAGCTCAGAATTCATTCAAAACAGCCTACATGTACAGTTTTTGTAACCATATAGCATCTAAGTTGAAGTGAGGCCTTATACATAGAGGGATATTGTTTGATTCAGTCCACATTGTCAAGCACTTTGAATTGTGTATAATACAATAATTCCTGGTCATTGTATACATTTTTGTCATACTTCAATCCAATATTAGTGTGTTCTTTTTCTATTTTCTGATTGATGGGGGCCTTTAAGAAAAACCATAGTGAAGGGCATATATATGTGTACATATATCAACAGCCATATTTGCTTCACAATACTTGTCAATGGCCATATAAATGTCACAGTATGTATTGATTTACTGTTGATAGCCATATGTTAACTTTATGATATGTATCAATGGCACGGATAGATGTACTGGAGCACATACTTCACACCAGTTGTGTGGTGGAGGAAACAGAAGGATTCTAAACAACCACACAGTCAGAGTTGTACGAACTCTTTCTACTTGCTCGTGGGGGTGGGTGGGGGGTGGTGGTGGTGGTGGGAGGGGTGGGGGTGGGGGTGAGGGTGAGGGTGAGAATTGAGCCTGGGTCAGAGATGTATAAAGATTTGATTGAGTGTCTTGCTGTATAGCCAGCTGTTCATCGTAACTCTTTCAACGCCAAATGTGACTGAAGTCAAACTACTTAAGACAAACTGCTCTGAATTATAATAAAGGTGCTAGATTCGTATTCCTTGTGGAAAAAAAAAACAAAACAAAAACCTACATTATTATGTAATATAGGGGTCAAAATGTGAAAATCTTGTGAACACTGTAGCATCTGTAATTTTTGGCGGATCTTCCATGAAATTTGCTGTGATTGTGGGGGAGGTCAAAGTCTTTAAGTTGATAATGATACTAGTGGCGCCACCTATAATTTGATGGAAATTATGAACCAAAATGAGTTTTAAAATGTAAAATTCCATATTTGGAAAATTAATTGGATTAGATTTGCCAAATTTATATAATATGTAGACCATGGCCAAAGGTATAATTCTATATGATATCAGTGACCTTGACATATTTTTGTGACTTCACCATGCCTGTAAAGTTGAAAGAGGTGATTTTGTAATGGCAGGGTGTAGCTTAATGGACTTTAATGGCAATGTCAGCCCAACACCAGGCAGGCCTATGGGCCTCTTGTATTACATAATCTGGGTGTCTTTGGATCTTCTATCCCAAGGTCACTGAGGACATAAGTAAAGGAGTCACTCATTGTTGTCTTGGCACATGCAACAATATTCATCACAGGAGTTGCACAAATGAGCTATGATTACATGTGAAGCAAAGTGCCATCTGGTGGACAATTTTTACATTAAATGTACATAAGGTTTATATGTTCACAAGTCACTTGAGAACTCACAACTTGGAAATGAACAGGTGCAATATAGCCACAATGCCAGCAGAGCATTGTGCCCATGGGCCTCTTGTTATAAATTGTACATTATTCCACTTGTATATTATTTTTGTTTCAGATTTAGTTGATCAAAAGATGTCACCAACATGGCAATACCGGGATACCTGTATCTACCTCAGGAAGACAAAGTAAACATTAATTTGCCAGTGCAGATTGCTGCTGGCCACAGTCATCATGATGTGCATTTAAAAACAACAGGAATTAGGAGAAATTTGGACAGTCACCAGGAACGTGAACAAGACAGTGGGGAAGCTACATCTCCAGTATTGATTGGCTCTTTGCATTTTGGAAGAACATCAAAAGGATATATTTCAAGTAGAAATTGCATATTTTTGGTAATAATACTGCTATTGGTACTCACAAACTGCATTAGAGCAACAGCAGTTTGTGCAGAAGTTGTCATAAGTCCATGTGGTAATAGATGTGTGGTGGACAGTGAAAGAGTCATCCAGGAAGCAAGTGTTACAAATTTGTCTTTAAAATTTGTTCTGCTGAAAAGTACCATATGTACTGACATCATTACAAATCAATGCAAAACCAGACTTTTATATGTTCAACAGACCAACAGACATCATGAATACAACATTACAAAGATTATACTGCACAGGCATACACCAAAACTTGGGTTGAAAGAGCTGCTATTTCATTATAAACAGGTTTTACACCCAAATTACACTTCAAAAACTTTCTGTGAGCAAAGGCTTAATTTCAGTGAAAGCTTTGACGTAAAGGAAGTTTCAGAATGGAGATATTATAATTTATCTGCCAGCATAACGTACTCCAACAAAGACAAAATTAATTGGCCAAAGCAGCATTCAACTTCAAGGTATTTTGTCATTCTTGTAGTACTGAGCCTTGTCTGTATAGGGGCCCTACATACTTTGTGTCTTGTGACTTTAAGTTTTCTTTATTTACTTTGCTTGACAAGAACCAGGACGTACCTAAAATATCTTTACATCCAAGTTTTACTTTTAGTGGTACTTGGTTGCTTGCTGTACAGTGAGCACACAGCACACAGAGGCCAAAAACGACCAGTGAAAATTTGCACCTGTTTTTTCATGACTGTAATTTACATGCACCTGATACATGTATATGTAGCAGCTTATTGGGGATATGTGAATTCAAAGCCTGCTAAAGACATATATTTTAAAGGGTGCATAGTGCAATTGTGGCGAGAACTTGTAATTAAACAGAGCAGCTTTGGTTTGTTGAACACCAGGGTACTTGCATTAACCATTTGAATATTGAAGACATTTTTTTTCTCTCTGTGCAAAAGAGTTATCTAAGTTTGAATTGAACTCAAGCTAAGTTGATATACTGGAATTCCAAAACAATGCCTGTGCTAGATGATTACTTCAAACGTTTAGTGAGTGGTCCACCATTTGCTGATGGAGAAGAGATGCAATTTGAGATGGTGCGACTGCATTCATTTCTTGGGTGGCCAATGTATGCTCCTGTTCAGCCTACACAATTAGCACTGGCTGGGTTCTATTATACTGGTGTTGAAACACGAGTAAAATGTTTCCGGTGCTTTGGAATCATTGAGCAGTGGAGTGAGAGTGATTCTGCTATGAGAAAGCACGAAGAAATGTATCCTGCATGTCCTATAGTTACAGGAAGGGACACACTTAATGTGCCTATTGTGCTCAACCCAGCCTACGCATTACCTGAATGGCCCAGTGATATACCTATCAATGCAGACCTCCTGCATAATGAAGTGGCAAACTTAAGACAGTTTATGCAAAATCTGGATACTTGTGGCTGGATTCTTTCACGTTTACCAGCTCAAAATAATGTCGGAAGTTTTGCCATGCCACAGAGCTTAAGCATGGCCCAAAATGCGCTGGACACACTGAGCCCTCCAGGAGCACAAGCTGCATCCATAAGTCCTGGAATTAATGATATGAAAAAAGAATGCAACAGGCTCCTGACTTATACTGACTGGCCTTTCTCTGCTCCAATAAAGCCATCTGAACTTGCCAGTGCTGGGTTTTACTACACTCACATTGCAGATCGTGTGGAGTGTGCCTTTTGCCATGGAATTCTTCGAGACTGGGAGGTTGGAGACCTTGCTATGGAGGAACATCGCAGACACTTTTCAGCATGTCCTTTCATCAATGGTGATGATGTGGGCAATGTTCCTGAGGCCTCTACTGTCTCTGTACAAAAACAGTCATCCATGCAGCAGATACGGAAGGTGCCTCAGGACCAAAGCCTTGTGAACAGGATGGGGTCTCTTCAGTTAGACAACAAGTGGTCCGCTGTAGGTTCATGCAGAAGAACCTTCTACTTCATGCAGAAAGTAGAAAGGCCTTATTACATCATAACCCTTTCCCTGAAACTTGCAACCGAAAGGGTCATGATGGAAGTGAAAGATCACCCACATCTCACATTTTTAATATATTTTCATATTAATAAAATGTAAAATAAATTATGATCATTGATGAGTACTATCAGAGTACAATGTCCCAGATCAACAGCTTTCCTTTGAATGGGATGGATTCTTAGCTCACAACCTGCCAACAAAAAAGCTGTTGGTACATTCTTAATTCAAAGGGGGAAGGGCTAATTTCCTAACCAGGCAGAGGCATAAATGGGCCACTTTTGTTACCATGGTATCTCCAAATACTAGCTTAGATAAAAGAAAAGTCATCATAAACATTATCTTCTTGAAGTAGAACAGTTTGTTTGACATTCTGAACATTAAAATGGAGCATTGTCATCTTGCAGCCAACAAGTACATGTTGGTCTGATAGAGAACGTGCTAAACCTTTCATGCTGAACATAATATGTATAAAGTACAGGTATGTAAAAATTGTGGCAGCTACAAAATTTTTCTGTGTTATTTAATTTTAATGCATAGCACCGTGGTCTCTGCAGCTCAACACAAACTGCACATTTACTCTGTCTGTTCATTTGCGCCCTACCTTTTTTATCTGATTTCTTTCTCCAGTGACACACTTTTGTGATGTATGGTGTCTCACCTACAGCGTATTTTGAATTTGCATCCACTTTGTCGGTCCATCAACAATTCCCCTTGCCTACAAAGCAGACCAAGTTCCATGCTACTACACTTGTCAGTAAAGTAGACAAAATATGGAGCTTAGGTCTGCTTTGGAGACAACATTTCCTCACAGTAACTCCAGCACTTTTGAGCTAAGGGTCTCATACTGCATAGGATTATAGGTCTGTATAAGGGATAGATCAAGTTCAAAGATTGGTGACCTTGACCCGATTCCCAAGGTCATAGTGCCACATTACTGAATTTGGTCTCCACATGGTAATTTCAGAAGTTTTTAAGCTTGGCCTTTCATATTTCACAGGATTATAGTCCTCTATAAGTGCTAGCTTAAGGGCATGGTACACTTTAACATTGCTTTTCCCTGAAAAAACAACAACAACAACTTTGCTCCAATTATGTCCTGATATAGACTAGACTTCTTGTTTGAGATCATATAAACTATATATTTTCTAAAAGTATACATTTGGATTAAGCTATTAAGAATAATGAAATCTCTGTAAGTGTTAGGAAATTGAATTTTAATTGCGTAATTGAAACACTTTAATTTTACCTGTTTTTGCAGAAAAACAGTAAATTAGCTCAATTGCCAAGAAAGGAAAACATTATCTCTTTATAGGGAATGAAAGAATACATTTCTAGCAGAAAAACTGTATTTTAAATTTTGGATAAGGATTTTAGTTCAAAATTTACAGGACGTTTAAAATTAGATTAATTTTTTAAAGAATTAAGCAGCAATGAAATTGGAACTAAATCCTTTTTCAAATATTAAAAAAGCCATTTTGGATAGCATATTGTGTTGTTTCATTTGACACTCTACACTTGATGATATTTAGTTTGTGAAATGCTGGTTAAAATTTCATTCAAAATTTAAGAATTTTAATTAAAATTTAACTAAATTAATAGTAATGCGAACATTTTGAATTCAGTACCAGAATCAAACTTGATGTTATGTGGCATATTTCCGAAAACACATATTTTTTAGGGTATTAGGTGGTCACCATCGACAGAAATTGAATATTCATACATGAAAGTATACCACACCCTTCAGTTCAATTATTTCATATTGCACTTTCTGTCTGTTCATCCGTCATTCCATCCATCCAGCTGTGTTCTGGGTGGTTTCATCACAACAGTTATTCCCAAGTGAGATCGGTGATTACCACAGTTATAAATGAGGTGAAAGTTGGGGGTGGGTAGAGAGATTGCATAGATCCAGAAATCTCAGATTGCATTATAATTAAAATTTAAAGAAAAGATAAAACAGTTGATTTACTCAAATTTTCATTATATCTTTTTTCAAGTTGCAATTTTCCAGTCTTGGAGTTCCATTTCTTTTGATGCCCCTTTTCTCCCTATTCAACACAACATTTTCATGTGTCCTTTTTGTGTAATTTGCGCTGTCCTCTTGACAAGCTGTAGAGACCACTATATCATAATTTTACACTCATACATTTTGCTCATTAAAAGATAATTGTCAAAATCGATACTTGAAAGAACATCACCCATTTTGCATGTGCCATCATGAAAGACTTGTCTTTTGAAATTGACTCTAGCAATTAACAACAAGGCCAATCTAGATTTACTGTCAGTTTTATACATGTATGGTTAAATTTCTTTTAAGGGAATTTCCCAAAGTTCCCAGGTTGTTGGAGAACACATCCCAGAAAGCTTAACTGAGCATGGGTGTCTGTTGGGGGAGTTTGCTACCGAAGCAGCAAGGCAAGCCTCATTCTCAAGCCCTTGGCCAACCCACCTGCACCAAACAGTGGAGACCTTGGCCCAGGCTGGCTTCTACTATGTGGGTAAGTCTGATGTGATGCTTACAGATACTAAGTGTGTTGTTCTGATGTGGTGCTTCTACCATGCGGGTAAGTCTGATGTAATCCAGTGCGTGTAAAACTGGTGTTGTGCATCTGCTATGTGGGTTTTAGGCTGATATGGTGCCCCATGGCCCAGGCAGGCTTCTATACTAGCTGTATGGGTATTCTGATGAAGTGGTTCTACCATATATGTAGGTAAAATTTAGGTCTGATGTAGTGCTCCACAAACTCAAGGAGATAGAGTCTGAGTCGAGGAATTTCAGGCCATGCATGATCTTGTCTGAGCAAACAGGGAAAATGCACCTGAATTGACCTTGAAATGCTTATAGGGCTGATTTATACAGGTAGCTAGATCGATGGAGATCCTGTATTTATCTGGGCGTACATGTCTTGGTACAAGTGCTATAGTTTCCATCATGGCTGAGCCATGGAAAATGTACACAAAAGTTGATAGTTTATCTGTAAAATTTAAATACAGACTGAATGCATGAAGATACTAACAGCTGATTAAAGCACATAACCAGAGCATCACACATTAAAATGTTTGCAATATACTGCTGCTTAAAATGTTTCAGTGACATTGAGCTACCGACAGGAGACAGTTGACTGTAATGTGTCCATTAGGGCATGTAAAATACTAGTAATAACACTCCTTGTAATTGTTAGCCATGTACAGTGAACAGTTTCATGACAAGACAAAAAATGAAAAGTGGCAACACATGTAGAGTCATGCATCTTTACTTTATATATATATATATATATATATATATATATATATATATATATATTTATATACATGATTTAGTGAAACAGTATGGGTGCATCCATGCAGTGGCTTTATGTACATGTACTACATTACAAATGATATTATTTACATGATCTGTACTTGTAAGCCTACAGAATTACATACACACATTCAATTAATAAACTATATGGCTTGTAACACACTGGCCAGAAATGTAAGCAGCAGAACTCAGACGGAACATGAAGAATGTTAGGGATGCAGTTTGGCAGTGAAGTAAAAAATATTAAGCTTCTTGCCAAACATGCATGAATTTCATGTCTATAAAAATAGGCACCTTCTAAAACTTGCTAAATGTTGCTGTCCAACTCACCTCTCTTGGGATGGAGTGTTCAGCATAGTGACCAATCAAATGGTTGTAAAAATGTACATAGCCTTTATTGGCTAGCAATAGCTACCAAGCAGGTTTTGCTGTTGGCATAAGCATACTCATTGGAAGACAGGGTGTTTGAAAATGAAAAGAAATAGTACACCACAAGTGAAGGATTCTAGGCCGAAGAGGTCCCTAGTCTTGCAGAGATACCACAAGTGTAGTCACATGGTTCCACAGAACTATTTTTCTGAAGCTGAGGTCAATACCAGATAATTAGCACTAACAGTGTAATATTGACATTGTTGTAAAGCACCCTTTCCCTCATAATGGTGTAGCAAAACACTCTTAAAATGATAAATACTTTTGCTACATGATGAAGCCAGATAGCATGTGATCCCGTGGCCGACAGACAGCAAATTCACTACACCCTTTAAAATCATGTACAGTGTACATGGGTACACACATACATATATGCATGCCCATGCAAAATGATTTTAATTAGTATGTGTTTAGCAACAGGGATGAAAACTCAGGTGGTGCATTAAGCTACCAGCAGGACTAAGGATAGATGTGGTGACTGGCCTTAGCTTTTGTTGCTACTGCAGAAGTATAGAGATCCCAAACAGCTATGCAGAACTTACCTCAAGTGCCGTAGCAATTAGGTGAACAAAACAATAGTTTTAATTGCAAAACCTGGTCATTTCTTACAAAATCCGTGATACGTTTTTGCATTTGAGAATTTTTAGAGTATATCATTTGATTAAAATCAGAGAATTAGTGAAATATTCATGTGAAATGAACATTTTAGAGCAGATACTTATTACCAGATCCAAAGATTAACATGGTCCATTGACTACCGAGTGAACATGGAAAGTATTTTGTTAATTTCTTCAGATTGTGTTGGGCCTAAAACTACTAAACGTGGACATATAATTGACAATATGTATGTCTAGCAAAATGTCCCCAAATTTCAAAATGAACAAAATTATCAAAAATTGGTTTGACACTGCCTTAATAAACTTTACATTTTGAGAAAGCATTACACAACACATGCATCCTAAATGTATATTGGTGTTTAATTGATCATATGACATAAAAGCTGTCATTTGAGGGTGTCCTTGTATGCTAGTAGATACAGGAAATAATGTTGCCCAGTACAGCCAACAGAATATAAGAATTTTTCAAAATAATAGCAGGTATGAAGTACAGAAAATAATAGGGCTTCCAGCATTATGACGGTATATAGGAAAGAAAATGTGGCAGTATACCAGTATGGAGATACCCTTATCCCCCTGACACTGCAATTAATAATTGAATGTAATGTTCAGTTTGCAAGCCTTCAGGAAATTCATGCTTTTTACCAGG
>OZ026614.1:62802480-62826980 GCA_964020975.1 Hermodice carunculata | reverse complement strand
AGAGAAAATTCCATCATAGATGTACTTTTCTGAGAGCAGGTGCTCCTATCTTTCACATATTATTTTGCTGAATTGCTCACTTTTCCTACATCAAATTTTACTTGTCTTGAACAGTACAGCATAGGAACTTTCTCACCCTAGCTGCTTCACAGCAGTTTATGTGAATGCAGGATTTCTGTCACTGATTCCAGAAAGTTCATGTCATATGGTGTGTACCATCAAGTACTTGCATGGTTGCTTACCATCAACCCAATGTACATAATTTAAAATATCAAAATCAGTATTAGAATAGGTAAATGTGTTGAGTGACATATATACAATGACAGTCATGCTAGAAATATTAAACCATAGTGTATAATATTAAATAATGATCACCAGGAGGTGAAAGGTGTCTGAAATCCCTACAGCTGTAAGTATCAGCATTTGACTTGATACATGTACATACAGATTACAATGGGATTTCAAAGCTTCAAATACGGAGTTAGGTTTGAAAAGTGAAGTTTGATGCCCATGCTCAGGTAAATGTGTCATTCTTTGTGTGAAGAGAAATGTGAATGCGAGAATTGATTTACCTACCATTCCAGTTGGCCATGAGGTGTCAGGTATAGTGGTACATGTATATCCATTCCCATTTCACCCTTTGGTGTACCCCTCTCTAGATCTTTTAGTGCCCATGGCCATCACTACAAATATAAAGGTAATCACTAAAAAGACAGAGATGATACAAATATTTGAAATAATTAGGAACATGATTTACCATTTAAACATGTTGAATTGATAATAATAATAATAATAATAATAATAATAATAATAATGATAATGATAATAATGATAATGATAGTAATGATAATGATAGTAATGATAATGATAATAATGATAATAATAATAATAATAATAATAATAATAATAGCAACCCCAATAACTGGGGAACACATACAGAAGAACAAGTGCACCTAAAATATTTCAAATAGAAGCCACGCATATAATTTACATGTAAGATGCAACTTAAAAGATACAATTGACTCTTAACACATTAGAAGGCTTTTATCAGCAACTTAGCCAGTGTGTGTACAGTGGATCCCATTTTTTAAAACTTGTTATGAAATACTAAATACTGTAGGCTGTCAACAACACCATTATCTGAGTTTTTGTGACTGTCTTTAGAAATACTAGATGAATTATAGTGGCTGCTAAAACACTGACGTAAAAAGTCTGTAGAGGAGATCATTAGAGGATACAATTTTATCAATAAGAGTGTTCTTATATGTAGCACTAGTTAAAATACACTTGGATGTCATAACCCTCACCAAACTGGACTGCTATAATAGCATGTGGACTGCATGCAGATAGCCTGCAAACACCATGTGCATGCTATCATCACAGAAGCATTCCATGTTCATGCTATTTAGCTTGCCTTCACCAAGTTGAATTGCTTTTATAGCATGCGAACCTCAATAGCATGCACATGCTACTAGCTTATGGCATGCAGACTGCATGCTGTCCATAAAAATACCCACAATGCAGTGAAAATTGGAGGGATCAAAGCAGACAATTACTGGAAAATCTAGTCATGAAATTCTGAGCCATTCCAACCTTTGTAAAATTGAGTACTTTAAAGACTGTTAAACCATACCAACCATGGGAAGTATACAATATACTGTTGAGGGAATGTCGTGGAATGGAAATTGTCTGGATCACTGTTTCCAAGAGGAAAATTTGACCAACACTTAAGTTGTGAGTACACAGTACGCATACACTACAGGCAGTCATTTTATAACAAATGCAGTTCAAAAATTTTACTGGGCCAAAACAAAAAATGTGACGGACTAGTCAACTGTAACTAAAGTATTCTGCATGTGTGCAGTTGGCACCTATATCTATGGCTGCATGTATATGCAATTAAGGTGGAAATTATATAGGCAAACCTTTAAATTTTTGGAACAATTGTGTCCATTCTTTCATCATGAGTGAACCATGAGTGATGACACAAGGGCACAGAGACCACTTTTAGACCTGTCCTTGGGGTGGTCTCTCAAGATGGGGACCATTGTGCTGTCATGGCATGCAATATAGCATGCGCATGGTATGGTTATAGCATGCGCATGCTATGGTCTTAGCATGCACATGCTATGGCTATAGCCTGCTCATGCTATTATAGCAGGCACATACCATACCTCATTTAAATAATTTGGCCTCCTGGCAGCTAAGTTATCTGCATGCTACATGCTGTTGGAACTGCCATTGTAAGCATGTAACTTGAAATAGCATGATTGTGTATGCTATAGGACTGCTATGGTGATAGCATTGTCCATGCTTCTGAGAACAGCTATAGGAATGCAGTCCAGTGTGGTAAGGGAAAGCGGCACAAATAACTATACATGTACTGGCCGTCCAGTGAAAAAGGCTGAAAAAATTATGTAACCATAAGAATAGTATGTACTTCTTGAAATCTGATGTGAGATTCATTAATTATATGTGCATGTTTCGTAACCATTTTTGATCAGAATAAGACCATGTCACTAGCATAATTTGGTGTAGGTTGGGTGCAATGCACTTAACTCACATGAAGGAATTATATGCATGCATGACCTTGGGCATGAGACTATGAAAAAAGATGTGTGCAATTTTTGGCAAAAATAGTTCCTATTTAACATTGAATTTGAGCATTCAAACCAAATAACAGTTTACATCTGGGCACTGTAGGCCAATTTGATGAACAAGTGTTAAGCTGAGTAATTTGGTTGCCAGAGTGGGAGATCTCTTGCTGCAGTACCTGACAGACACCAGTAACATGGGGATGGGGTGGGGGTGGGGGGGGGGAGGTGGGAGAGATCAAGCATATCAGAATGGTGTTATTTTTTGGGTCCAATCAGAAGCTTCATGAAATTAATCCATTGACCACAGGTTAAGATTGCCATGCTGTTTGTCATGAAATATTGAGGCATTTACTTTTTTCTCTTGCACTGCTACAAGATAGTTGTCAATGACTTGAACAGCACCATTATCGTGCACCAAAACCCATAAGAGAGGGTTTTGTGTGTGCTGATCAGCTTATCAATCTACTCTAGTAAAATGTTATTGTTATTTTGATAAGAATGCAAACCTTTTGAGTCTGTATACCCTCGAGGGTTGCGGTTCAAAGTCAAACACAATATCCACATTTGTTGACCTGCCAGAGAATTTTATCATCCATTTGAAAATGGCAGATATCCAGCCATGTGCACAGGTCACTCAATCCATTCACTGAGAATGGCCATCATTCTCCTAATCTAATCAAACAAATAACCACAGCATATGGTTATATATGTACATGTGTCTGGGTTTTTTTGGAGGGGGGGGGTCTTTCATTTGATCGTTTTAACAAGATATGCATGTAACTAGAGCCTTTATACAGTTGTCCCTCCTGTGAGTCACTACCTACTCAATTGAGAGACCATGCATCTGCCTTTTAGACCACTCTTTTTAGGCCTGCATGAAATGCTATCTTTTCCATGCTATTTGATCTCTGTGACAGGATCACCTACTTCAGGTAGCCACTTTTGGACCTGTGATAGGGTGGTATATCTCAAAGGAAGGGTCAACCTCTGTCAACCTGTTTCCAGTTGCACAGCTTCACAACCTGACCTGACCTTACACATGCTGATGACATGACTAATGCTGACTTGATTCATACTCAAATTGTCAATGGGACACAGCCCACAATGAAGTGGCTATGCAAACTGTATTTTAATTTACCATGCAGATGCAGAGCAGTATAAGCTTGGCCTATTTTGATAATAATAATTTTAAGTAGGTTGTGTCACACAGTTAAATATATTCTCATTCATACATGTACAGTGTATATATGTTCCACCTATTGTCCCATTTGAAGATCATTGCATTATTTTATCACCTTTTTCTTACAGTTGACAAATCATGCTGCACTGAAAATAGGAGACATGCATATTAATTTCCTGCCACAACTGCATACCTGATTGCCTGGTCTCGCTTGGTGGGATGTGGTGAGGTACTGGTCGGTACCTGTGGGGACAAGCGGGATATAATAAATATTTTGGAAATAAAGAATATTTATTAAAGGCAGATGGAAATTTTTCTTTGTATATGGTTCAGGAAATACTAGATAAATACCAGTTTGGCATTTGTGAACTTAAATTTCTCAAAAAAGCTAAATATGTGAGAAATGAACATGTGGCCCTGTCTGTGACAGTGATGTGACCCGCACGTCCCCTGTGATCACCTGGCATCAAACCCGTAATTTGTGGCAGGAAATTTATATGCATGTGGTGTATTATTGGAAAATCATGCACTTTATATTGAATATTTCATATTACATGTAGATGTGTTTGTCAATTATAACCATCTTAACAAATCAGCATATACTCATTAACATTGCATTAACAGAAGTACAAATTTTTTGAGGAAAAGAATTATATGACATATTGATTACATAACTTGATTCAATATTATGATTTCCTAACAATGGGTATGGGATGCAGCCAGTGTGATAATATAAGCTATATATGTATTGAGTGCATGTCTGATGTACTCTTTTCATCAGATGCCATTTGGAGTGTGTTTCTAAAGCATTCCACTTTGAGACAGACTGCAGTTGTCTGTAGTGTACAGGATGAGTTTACATAGAGCTTTAGAACTATGAAAAAATACCTTCATTTTTATAACAAGCCAGGAATTGTTGAGGAATCATGACATTTAAGAATTTTACATATGTGTTAATCTTTTTCACATACATGTATGTAAAATAATGATTATTTTACTATTATCATGTGTAAATCTGTTGCACTTATATGTAAAACTATTTCAAATATGTTATGGTAAATTATTTTACATTATTGTACACATGTGTAGTTCTTTTACACACATGTGAAATTAATTACACACCTGTGAAAAAAATTTTCACATGTGTATAATTATAGAATAAATGCTAAAATACCATAGACCTCACCTATACCAGCATCTGTAGATGTATACATTTTTGTGACAGGCTTGATCATGATTGAGTTATCTCTATTTTGTGAATGATTTATACTTCTCCATTCGTGATCCAGCATAGGACATGTTTCCAGGATTATTGAGGAACATGCAAGTGTGGACTTTCTACACTTTTTGTGTCAGCTCGATTTGTGGCTTAACATGTACAGGAAGTTTATATGAACCACACTCTGTGCTGACAGGTGCACTTCCGCAGTAGTTCAGGTCATTGGGTCAGGATGCATGCTTTTGTTATTGGGGTCTAACTGGTATGACATGCACTCAGAGTATAGGGGTGGACATGACTTCAGACTCCTTGAATAAAACTGAAAATAAAGCTGATGCTGGTTTTTTTCTGGTATCTGGACAAGACTGGGTTCCATGTCTGTTATGCACACAATATGTTTTCCATGATAGCAAGTTAACTACACAAAAATTTTCATGTAGCCCCTTTCATGACATTAAACAACTGTGTACTAGTAAAAGTGTGCGTGTCAACACACATTTTTCTGTTTTTCCTAAAATTCTTTATTATGTCTGTGTGCCAACACAGACATATTGTTTTTCTAGGAATTCTTTCTTTTGCTCTTTCTTTCTTTACAGGCAAAAATTTTCAACATTTCATTTGAAAAGAATCATACATAAAACTTTACAATTATACTTCTGTAGATGAAGTCTTGCCTTTTTATAATGTCAGGTCATGCTTTTCAAAATTATGCAAGTGAGGGCTAATTAAAGTCTTAAATCTTCAATATCTTATAAACTATAGTAGATGTGGTTCTGAGTGTGTGGGAGTTTGATCATGGCAAGGCAAAAGTCATCCCAAATGTCAAGGTCAAAGGTCATTTCAAGGTCAAAGGTCAATTTTAGGTCAAATGCCACTTTCGAAGGTGGCTTTTTTCCTAGCCATAACTTGGTCAATTTTTATCCAATTTTGATAATGTTGGGCTCAAATTGTAGCTATTGTAACACTCCACATTTTTTAAATTTACATGTGACCTCTTAAGGTCAAAGGGCAACATCATTTGGACCTTTGAAAGTTTCATCCAGCCATAATTCGTCCAATTTTCATCCAATTCTAGTCATGTTGGACTCAAATTGTAGGTATTGTAACACTGCACATTTTTGTAAGAACATGTAACCTCTTTTGGGGAAATGTCAAGGGCATTTGGCCCTTTTAAGTTTCATCTTGCCATAACTTGGTCAATTTTCATCTTATTTGGTTCATGTTGGACTTAAATTGTGGGTATTGTAACACTACATTTTTGCACTTTGCATTTGACCTGCAAAGGTCAAAAGTCAAGGTCATTTGGACTTTGAAAATTTCATCCAGCCTTAAGCTTAATGGAATGTGAAGTACCAAAAGGCCAGAAGTAGCATATAATATTTACAACTTTTGAAGGCTCACTGACAGATTTGCTTTGAAGTTAATTTCTTTTGTAGTTAGAGTGTGCATGTCAACACACACTTTTCTGTTTTTCCTAAATTTCTTTCTTTCTTCTTTACCAGCAAATTTGTCTGACACTTTTCTCTGATACTGTTATACATATAAACTCCAAACTTGGCTTGATTGTACCTCCATACAAGGAGTTGGGCCTTTTTATGCAGAGGAGTGAAGATGTTTAAAATTATGCAAATTGGGGGCATTTGAAATTTTAAATCTTGAATATCTTCAAAAGTATAATAGATAGAGATGTCATTCCAACTTTTACTAATGGATTATTGACCATTGCAAATCTCAGGAATTTAAAACAAAAGTTGCAGCAATTTAAAAAAATCATGCTAATTAGCAGCATTTGAAACTTTTAATCTTGAATATTTTCAAAACTATTATAGATAGAGATGTCAATTCAACCTCTCCTAGTGGGTTATTGACCAGTGGGCATGTAATGAATCTAAAACAAAAGTTGTAGCATTTTAAATTATGCCAATTCGCAGCATTTGGAATTTTTAAACTTGAATATCTTCAAAACTGTTATAGATAGAGATGTCATTTCAACTTGTACTAGGGGGTTATTGACCGTTGCGCATGTTACAAATTTAAAACAAAAGTTGTAGTAATTTAAATTATGCTGATTAGCGGCACATGTATTTGAAATTTGCAATCTTGAGTATCTTCAACGCTATAATAGACAAAGATGTCATTCCAACTTCTACTAGGGGGTTGTTGACCATTGCACTCCTAATGAATTAAAAACAAAAGTTGCAGCAATTTAAATTATGCTAAGTAGCACCATTAGAAATGTTAAATCTTGAATTACTTCAAACCTATAATAGATAGAGGTGCCATTCAAGCTTCTACTTCTATGTTATGGACTAGACTTTGAACGTTGCCATACCAATAAGCTTTGAAGACCCACTTTGGTGACCTGTCAGGAAGCTTTATCATCCATGTCAAAATAGCAGATATCACTCGATCCATTCACAGGGAACGACTAGATCATTCTCCTTATCCAACCAAACAAATAACCACAGCACATGGTTATATACAGGCATGATTTTTTTGTTCATTTTTTTTTTTTTTTTTTGGTATCATGTGATCATGTAAATAAGATACAACTGGAGCCATTACATGTACACAGTTGTCTCACCTTCGAGGGTCACTCCATTGAGAGACTATTTGCTTTTTGTAGACTACAATTGTTAGGCCCAAAGTGCTATCCTTTCAATGGTATGGAATATTTATTAAGGGATGACATACTTGAAGTAACCACTTTTGGACCTGTGATAGGGTGGTATATCTTAAAGGAAGGGTCGACCTCTATAGGCATATTTCCTGTTGCACAGCTCCATGACCTAATCTGACTTCATTTGCACATGCTGATGACATGACATGTAGGCCACACTTAAGTGGCTACTCAGACTGCATTTTAATTTACCATCTAGAAGTCTGCATAATTTTTAAAGCAAGACCATTGGCAGATGCAGAGTGGTTCACTTGGCCTAAATTGATAATGATAATTATAATTAGGTCGTGTCACATAGGCAAATAGCTTCTGATTCATATGTTCTCTCTGTTGTCCCATTTGAAGGTCATTGCATTGTTTTATCATATTTTTCTTACAGTGGGCAAATTATGCTCTGCGAAAAATTATTGGAAATTAATCAATTATAACCATCTTAACAAATAAGCATATACTCAGTCACATTCATTGACATATCTAGACTTCAATAATTTGTAGCTGAAATTAGAAATACAGGTATAATTTGCAAAAACTTCAGTCTTGACCCTTTAATAATTCATTTTGAAATATTTTAGTTATTTTCACATCTTTTCAGCCAAATGCAAGAAACATTATCATTTGGCTAACTTAGTAGTGGTCAAAGTGGTCTGTTATATACACTTCAATAAAGGAAATACAGATTTTACAAAGAGAAAGAATTATATGACATATTGATTGCACAATTATATTCAATTTATCAATGGAATTGGGATGCAGCTAGTGTGATAATTAAAGCTATATTATGTTTTGAATGCACTTGTGATGTACTTTTTGCATCATACAGTCACCATTTTGTGTGTGGTTGTAAAAGATTCCACTCTCAAGACAGGCTGCAGTTGTCTCAAGTGTATAGGTTAAATGTACATATATAGCTTTAGAACTATGAAAAAATACCTTCATTTTTATAGCAAGCCAGGATTCTGTGATGCAAAAATGAATTCAGTGAAACTGAGTTGTTGAATAATGGTGACAGTTATTGAGGTAAGTAATATACCTCAATTGAGATGCCACTCCACTGAGAAAATCTGTCGCTTTCAAAACTGTGTTTATTACTATCAGGCATTTATTACTAAGTTTTCCATGTTATTTCCCCTATATTGTGACACCCCCTGCTGTATTTGCTCACTCATTCTTAGGTTTAATTGCTAAAGGAGAAGCTCTAAGGGAATGGCCAGTGTATAGGTAGATGTGTAAATTTTAGGTTTCCTTTCTGTTGCAGTTTTGTAGGTTAAATACCTGTGCTGCATGACAGCAGTTGAAATGCCCTAATTAATAAACAGGACTAAATCATGCTAATCAACCAGAAATGGCTTGCCTCCAGGTGTACAAAATGCACCAAAAACATAAATAGAAAAAAATAGAAGACCATTTTAACATTTATTCCATAATTATCCATATGTTAAATAAAAGTACAGTTGTGCATATGTTTAAAACTATTTTACATATATGTGTCCATATTTTTCACACACACATATATATATAATATAATGTATATATACATATATACATATATATCTTTTTCTCATAATGTAATCATTATGTCTCCCAGTGGAAGCGGGGGGACATATTGTTTTAGTGCCCGTTTCTTCCGCTTCTTCTTCTTCCTCTTCTTGTTCAGGTTCTTCAACACTTGGTTTCTGTGCGGTAAGTCATGAAGAACAGGATGGAATTTGATGAAACTTGGTAGGATTATGTATCTAGGCAAGACCTAGGTTGAGATTGTATTTGGGTGACCTTGACCTAATTCTCAAGGTCACAGGGTCACTTATGTGAAATTGGTTTCCGTTCGATAAGTCATGAAGAACAGGATGGAATTTGATGAAACTTGGTAGGATTATGTATCTAGGCAAGACCTAGGTTGAGATTGTATTTGGGTGACCTTGACCTAATTATCAAGGTCACAGGGTCACTTATGTGAAATTGGTTTCCGTTCGATAAGTCATGAAGAACTTGATGGAATTTGATGAAACTTGGTAGGATTATGTATCTTAGTAAGACCTAGGTTAGGATTGTATTTGGATGACCTTGAGCGAATTCTCAAGGTCACAGGGTCACTTATGTGAAATTGGTTTCCGTTCGATAAGTCATGAAGAACCTGATGGAATTTGACGAAACTTGGTGGGATTATGTATCTAGGCAAGACCTAGGTTGGGATTGTATTTGGATGACCTTGAGCGAATTCTCAAGGTCACAGGGTCACTTATATGAAATTGGTTTCCGTGCAATAAGTCATGAAGAACTTGATGGAATTTGATGAAACTTAATAGGATTATGTATCTAGGCAAGACCTAGATTGGGATTGTATCTGGGTGACCTTGACCTAATTTTCAAGGTCACAGGGTCACTTATGTGAAATTGGTTTCCGTTCGATAAGTCATGAAGAACTTGATGGAATTTGATGAAACTTGGTAGGATCATGTATCTTGGCAAGACCTAGGTTGGGATTGTATTTGGATGACCTTGAGCGAATTCTCAAGGTCACAGGGTCACTTATGTGAAATTGGTTTCCGTTCGATAAGTCATGAAGAACTTGATGGAATTTGATGAAACTTGGTAGGATTATGTATCTTAACAAGACCTAGGTTGGGATTGTATTTGGATGACCTTGAGCGAATTCTCAAGGTCAGGGGGTCACTTATGTGAAATTGGTTTCCGTGCGATAAGTCTTGAAGAACTTGATGGGATTTGATGAAACTTAGTAGGATTATGTATCTAGGCAAGACCTAGGTTGGGATTGTATTTGGACGACCTTGAGCGAATTCTCAAGGTCACAGGGTCACCTATGTGAAATTGGTTTCTGTTCGATAAGTCATGAAGAACAGGATGGAATTTGATGAAACTTGGTAGGATTATGTATCAAGGTAAGACCAAGGTTGGGATTGTATTTGGGTGACCTTGACCTTATTTCAAGGTCACAGGGTCATTCATGTGAAATTCGTTTCCGTGCGATAAGTCTTGAAGAACTTGATGGAATTTGATGAAACTTGGTAGGATTGTGTATCAAGGTAAGACCAAGGTTGGGATTGTATTTGGGTGACCTTGACCTAGTTTCAAGGTCACAGGGTCATTTATGTGAAATTGGTTTCTCTGCAATAAGTCTTGAAGAACTTGATGAAAATTGCTAGAGTAATGTATCTAGGTGAGAGCTAAAATAGGATTGTAATTTTCAAGCAAACTTGGTCATTTGTAATTTGTTATCACCTGTAGCTTATTCAGAGATGTAAGTGTTCCACCGGGAGACATTTGATTTTCTGTTGGAAAATCAGACTGTTCTAGTTTATTTTACATATGTGAAATAAACTCGAAGAAATTGCTTTACGCTGAAAATTACTGATCCCTAATGGTCATCTTGTATCAGTGAGACTACTCAATGATGACAATATGGTTGGAACCAATGCTAATCACAGCCAAGTAGATTAAGTGTCATCTGCAATGGCAAGAAGCATCCGTATGACATAGGGTGGCCATTGCAGCTGAGCTCTCCTCCTACATGAGCATAAGACAGTTGGCTAATTCACTTATATTGCCCTGTCACTTTTTTATTTTCCCCTGCCTTTTAAATAAATGCCAGTAAATTGGCCAATATAAATTGTTGCAACAGACACCGGGCATTTTGGTAATAATGTGCTTGATATAAGGCACTAAACTTAAATTGTTGATCATGTCAAAGCTAGGGACCATCCATTGGAGTGAATCTTTTATCAATTAAAATCATTACAATTTTACATGTGTGAAATAGTTTCACACATAAGTGAGATAAAAGTTTGATTACACATATGTGTTAAAGTATTTTGCATGTGTAAATCTTTTGTACAAATGTGAAAAAGTGAAATTGTTGTTCAGCTTACATATGAGAAAAAGTTACACATATGTGAATAAGATTAATACATATGTGAAATAGTTTTACACATATGTGGTTGTGATTTTATTTCATGTATGTGTTAAACTTTTTTTACATATATGTATAAAAGAATTTCACATTCGTGTAATTTTTTTCCATATGTAAAATATTTTTTTTTACACATGTAAATGATTTACATGTGAAATAAAAAATATAATTGTACATATGTGTAAAACTATTTTACATTTGTCTAAATCTGTTGCACATATGTGTAAAACTATTAAAATATGTTAAATTATTATTCAGTTAATGTACATATGTGAAATCAATTATACATGTGTGAAAAATATGTAACATTATGGAATAAATGCAAAAATGGCTTACCAATGACCTCACCTATATATACCAGCTAGCATCTGTAGAATCTGATGATCAAGCAGTGGATATGTTTCCAGGATTATTGATTGAGGAACAAGTTTGAACTTGCTACTGTCTTGGTGTCAGCTTAATTTATGCAGGAAGTTTATATGAACTGCTCTCTGCTGACAGGTGCACTTCCACAATAGTTCAAGTCACTGCGTGGGTGTAGATGCATGCTGATGTTATTGGGGTGTTAGAGCTACATGGTAGCACTGCATGAGTACAGCTATGGACATGACGTTAAACTCCATGAATACTGAACTGAAAGTAAAGCTGGTGCTGCTTTATTCTGGCATCTCATCCAGACTGGGTTTTCCGTGACATTAAACAACTGTGCACTAGCAGGTATACGCATACCTTGAAAAGACCAAGTTGTTACTCCTTAAGTTATAAGACTTCGTGATGGCAAACTCTATAGCTTTCTATGAGAATTTAACCCTTTCCCCCTTGAATTAAGACTGAGTCAACAGCTTTCCTTGGCATGGGTTGGGCACTAAGTGCCCAACCCATGCCAAGGAAAGCTGTTTACCTGGGGCATGTAATCTTGATAAGTGTCATGTACATTTCTCGGTCAAATTGTTTTTCACAACTGTTGAAATTAGTTGAAAACACTGAAGCAGACGACATTTGACCACCAGCTGGTTTTGGCCGGTTTGAGGGGGAAAGGGTTAAGCAGTTGAGAAAATGCACAGCACAGTTGTCCCTCATTTAGGGGACTACTTCATGGTGAGATCACCTGCCATTTAAGACCACATTTATTATAGAAGGCCATGTTTCCTGTTGTTTGAACTCTTTTGAGAGACCACTTTTTGTGACCCCTTAAGCTTGTTAACCCTCCATGTTGACTTGTACATTAATGTACATGCATCTACATGTACATTAATGTTATACTTGAATGCAGATAATTTCCAAGGAAAAACAGAAACTTGCATTTTCATTGAATCTAAATCCATTAATATCATTAAGGATACACTTGAAGCCTATGACAGTTTGTCAGTACCTGGTGGGTCGATAAGTCTCAACTAAAATTTGCATACAAAAAAAAATCTTTTCATTTACTTCTTAGATTCAAGAAGTACATTTGTGGTGGTTTGCCTTAAATTGTCCATTAGAGCCCTTTTTGGAAGTATAAGTTATTAATTGGTAGAACATACAATGATTGCTAACAGTATACTGTTTGGTTGCCTAATGTATGCCTAGAACACACACACGCAGAGTGAGAGGGCAAATTAAGAGATTTTTGGCCATCTTGGAAAGTTATTTATTTTTATTTATTTAATTTTATTTATTTACAGTAACATGTACTTGTACTCTGGTTTTGCTTTCTTCAGGGTAGCCAAAAATCAATTTGTTCCAAATTATAGCCAAACGCACACCCCCACCAACCCCACACTTTCTAACCTGACAGAAATTTTATGTGCCAGATCAAGTAAAATTAGGGAAGTTGTAATAGAATTCTATTGTGAATCAGATGTACCAGCTGTTTAATCATGTTAATGTGTGTGACATACTCGATTTGCTTGTACATTGGCAGGTCTGCAAGGTATGTACATACACCTTGCATGGTTAATACAGTAGTCCCTGTCACCAGAGACCACCCCTAGAGCAACAAAAAAGTGGTCTTATGAGACAGGTGGTCTTTCACAACAGATAAATTAGCATGGGAAGTATAGGACTTGGGAATCTCAAAAGCGGTCTCTCATGAGAGGGTGATCTGTCACGACAGGGGTCTCTCGTGACAGGGATTACTATACTACCATCCCCAGCTAGGGCCCATATCTCGGATCCCCTTCAGAAAGGCACCACGTATGTCCTGCTACCAGAATATATGTGTGCTTTCATACATGTCAGTCAGCCTTGCTGCAGGAAATTTCTCATGTTAGCTACCCCATGTTGATCTGCAGCATTGTATGGTCATGCAGGATCGAGGCACTGCTTGTATGTGGGTTACACTGGACCACAGCACTGTAAACGTCAAAAATCCTGTACAATGCATTCACATTAACTTGTTCCATGAGGACACACACAATTAAGATATTGTGAGTGAATATAATAACAATATCAGATGTGACATATGCCTCAATATAGCCACAATTGATAAAAACCACACAGTGCATACATGAACTTATGATAATGGTACTGATATGTGTGTGAAAATATATTTCGCCAAGCAAATTTCTGCCGTGAAATATGTGCTGAAATGCCCTAAGAATAACCAGGAATTTAAAACAAAAGCACAGACAGGACTGGAAAGTACAATGCTACATTCATCATGTGTGCAAGTATGTGGGTATAACTACATGTAATAGATTTGACTCTGCAACAAGCTCCAGGGGCTTAACAGCTACATGTAGTGGTCCCTGTCTTGAGAGACGGTCCCAAATGTGGCCTCTCATTAGAAGTACAATAACATATAGAAAACATAGCAGCAGGGAATTGCCAAAAGTGATCTCTCATTGGAGTGGCCTCTCAAGACAGGGTCCACTGTAAACTAATCCAGACTTGCATCATGCACTTACCATATAGTGTATCCATGCACTTAAACTTGAGTGAGAAATCTGCATGTCCATTGCCAGTCCATGAATAATATCAACATGATAAATGTATAGTATGCATGGCTTGCATGTCCACCAAGCATGTGTGCCAAGAGTAACTAATTGTCTAATATACAGATAGGCTAACTGTCCACAAATTGGAAGTGACTGCATCAGGTAGATGCAATTGGTGGCTCAGATTGGGTGCAAATGGGTGGTGTGAAGTCGTAGCTTTTGTCATAATATCAAATAAGTCACCAGAATTTGGTGAAAGAACATACACGTAAACTTCAAATGTGCTTGTGTGATATGAAATGATTCATGTAGTAAGACTTTAGGATGGTAAATTATTAATGTGATCTGGGCCTGCACATGCAGCTGGGGAAATCCCTAAACCTGTGTACTGTAAGTGTTGGGAGTTTCATATGGCGGATTGTGTGGTGGACAGGTGCTGCCCTCTACATACATAAGTTTTTGTCCAGATGCATGAAATTCTTCATGGATGGCATGCTGCATGAAACTTCAGATGCAATGAAACAATTAACAGTAAAAGGCTTAATTTTTCAGTTCTCTATAAAACAGCATGTAGCCAATGGGACAGTTGTCCCAGGATATTAATGAATCATATATTACAAGATATAAATAGGCCTACATGTTAAATTGGCATTTGTCATCAGACATATACACACATTAGTGCATGAAGTTAAAGAACAACTTAATTCTTGTTTTATAAATGTCAGCCTGGTTGTTGGGTGCAATGTGTTAAAGTGTCCTTGTGCAGGAAAATGTCAACTCACAAGCATGAAATACAAGTCCTTTGTGTGTGCACATAAACTAACCTGATCATACGATGTGGTTATACCATGGGTATACACTTATCACTCCTGAGTTTTATCAACTATTGACTTCCCTCTGCTATTTCTGTCCTGTATTTGTGGTTATAGGGTGGTTTTGCCTGAAAGCAAATCTCCTGGGGGCCCTGTAATTGTTTCATGAGTAGAGCTAGGTTTCCAGAGGTTGCAGTGGAGTTTTCATAAATGTTTGAAACTGATCAAAATGTTTCACATTTGTCATGGTGTATTGCTATTTTGAGGACCTAAATAAAATTTGCACCTCTAGAACTGATCAGAACTACATATGTCATGATTATGAGTCAAAGTAACCACAACAATGTGTCTCAAGTTTTGTATGTTTAATGTGATTCATGAAAATATGTACCATATGCACATGATTATCCCCACAACACTTTTGTACAGGTTTTTGTGTGTCATTTTCTCATGCTGCTGTATGAATTAAGCATCTTTTTGACATATGATATGGATGATTGTCTCTTATACCTACCGTCTACTGCTGTATAATTCCTATGTACAGTTTTGAAAGTGTAATTTCTCTTGGATTGCAGTCTTGCAGTTAGATGGTTAATAGAAGCAGCTGCCAAACACACATAAGTGTTTGCAAGTTCAAATAGAGGTTCAGTGAGCAAATGTGGTTATACCTTCCCAAAATTATGGTTAAATGACAAACCTCAGTGGAATCAGGAGAGGATATCCTAGCTGAGCTTATGTTAATTTTTAGAATAATTAACACAGTTTGGGAAAGGTGGTTATAGTGATGCATAGTTTTTCTGTTGAAATTCACAGTGAGAAACCAAAACTCCTTTCCCTTTGTGTGTGTGATCAATTTTGAAACCATTTTGAATGTCTGTCAGTTTGAATAGTCTAGCTGTTACAGAAAATTTATGTCAGAATTTGATAAAACTATATATTACACTGCTAGAAAAGTGTACATATATTCACAATTTCTTAATTCATAGCAAATATGGTGAAGGTTCATTTGACATTACAGAAGGAATTAGTTGCATGTGTGCTGGTTCAGATCAATATATGCTCTCATATTCTGTGTTTTTAAGTGGCAATTTATAAGTGGAACAATTGTTATAATATGTCTTGCATGAAGAAAATAATAGGTACTGAAGAAACTGAGTTATGTGTGTTAAAAAATAAATGTTATGAATTGTTAGGGTTATGTTAGGTGAACAAAAGATACTTTGCCTGATGATGATGACACTAAAAGTTCCAAGCAAGTATCCAAAAATAAATGAATAAATGAATAAATAAATAAATAAATAAATAAATGAATGAATGAATGAATGAATGAATGAATAAATAAATAAATAAATAAGTAAATAAATAAATAAATTAATTAATTAATTAAATAAAATAAACACTTCATGCTGAAAGAGTCAACCTATATTGCAGTACAGCAAAATCTAAATTGTGTGAAACTTCAAACCATGCACTCAACGGGATTGAGAGTGGATTACAGTGCCATCTGTGGACCAAAAATGGTACTTGTGAAAGAGGACCTGCATGCAGCTCTGTAAACTTGTCAGATTCAATATTTTGTTGTAGACATGACCACATGTGAAGTTCAAATTTCAAATAATATTTATAAGTAAAATGTATAAAAAAAACATGTATCATAATTGCTTGTCCTGCTTCTCTTCCTCCTCTTCCTTACTATCCACTGCCCACGAAGTGGACAGGAGATATGGTAATGGGCATCTTCCGTTTGTCCTTCTGTCCATCTGAAACAAATTTTGTATGGGCCATATTGTCTAAACTATAAATGCTAACCCATTGAACTTTATAGGGTCACTGTTTTCTGTGCCTAATTGCTTTCATTAATGAATTAATTAACAAAAGTTCATTAGGCAACCTCCAGACCAGAAACTATTTTGTCTGGGCCATTTTCTGTGGAACTATAAATGTTAGCCCTTTGAAATTTTTGGGGTTGGTAGATCTTAGGTAGGAAGTGTGCATAGGATTAAATCTATTCAGCTGATAAACTTTATTTTACTGATAAATTAATTAACAAAGATCATTTAGTACCTCAGAATCACCTGCATCCAATTTTGTCCAGGCCATATTGTCTGAACTATTTAAATGCAAGCCCTTTGAAATTTATAGAGTTGGTAGATCATAGGTAGTAGGTGTGCATAGACACTGTTTTGTTTGACTAATTGTTGACATTAATTTACAAAATTTCATTATTCAACCTCCAGATCAGAAATGATTTTGTCCAGGTCATTTCTTTGGAATTGTATTAAAACTCAAAACTGGCTACTGTTTTAAATGCTAGCCCTTTCAAATTATCAGGGTTAGTAGATCTTAGGTAGGAGGTGTGTATTAAGGATTAAGTTTATTCAGCTGATCACTTTCTTTTAGTAAATGTAATTAATTAATAATTTAGCAAAAATCATTAATCATCTCAAATCATCTGCATAATCTTGTCCAGGTGATATCTTCTAAACTATAAATGCTAGCCCCTCTAAATGTGTACGGATGGTACACCTGATGTAGTAGGTGTGCATAAGCATTGTTTTGTGTATTAAATTAGTTTAATTTATTAATTAATCAACAAAGTTCATTAAGCAACCTCCATGTCTGAAATCCAGGCTATATCTTTGAAACTATAAATGCTAGCCTTTCAAATTTTCATGGCATATTGATTTCAGGTAGAAAGTGTGCATAAGCATGAATTTGCTTGGTTAATTACATTCTTTTACTTATTAATTAATTAACATAGATCGTTAAGCAGCTCAAGTGACCTGCATTGTTTGTCCATGCATTTTCTTGGAAAGTACATGTATATAAATAATTGATCCTTCAAAATTTGCTATGTGGGTACTTCTTACATTGAAGAAGTGCATAAGCATGGTCTTACATGGCTCATTATCCTCCATGATTAATTAATTAACAAAGATCAATAAGATCACAGGGCCTTTCAAATAGAACTCTGTTCCATGCAATATCAACAGATGGTTTGAATGGACGTTCATTAAACATGGTCACAACATGTTTCAAGTTAGGAATTACTTTGGAGTCCCAACCGGTGACTTTCAGGTTAAAAGGTCAAAACTCCAAGTCCCACAAAGAAAATTTGTTTCTGTGCAATATCTCGAGCATTATTTCATAGAATTTCGTTAAACTTAGTAAATGCATCCAGGTAGGACTTAATTCACTTGGCGTTAGTCAAGAGTGACCTTCAGGTCAAATGTAAAGGTCGATATAGGTCAAATATAGACTACCTACTTTGCACCAACATCTCCAGCCTGATTCTCTGACAGGCCTAATACCACCGTCATATTTATATAATGCTCAACATTGTGGTGATTGAACATTAGGAAACTAAATTATTGATATAAGAGACACAGTCTGTGCAGATTCTTTGTATTATGGGCGAGGGATGTGGCTATAGCGTCAGCAGCTACTTGTTATTCATTAAATCCTCCACAACAGATAAATATGAACATATATGAACATTCAATCACTGTCAAGAAAATACATTAAAATGCTTCAATTTAACATGGCAGTAAGAATTTAAATTTAGATATAATTGTAAAGTCACCAAATATACATGGATATAGCAATACATTGCATGCCTCATGGAGACAAGTATGAACTCCTCATTCTTGTGGAAAAATATGAAAAGGACCAGATGTTTTGATCCTTCAAAACTCACTTTATTTAACATTGAAATAGTTTTGACTTAGAGAATTTGGAACTGACATGTTATTCGCAAAGGTAAAGATTTTATAAATTGACTAGTGACACACTTAAATGGGTTTACCGAAACACCTGCACCAAACAGTCTATCACTACAATTAGAAAACTTTAAAGGGGTGCTGAAAGTTAGGTAATATGTTTAGAAAAATTGTGTATATTTGGTTAAAGAGAATTTATTTTTTCAAAATTCCCATTTTAATGACAGTTGAAACATGCATGCATTTAATTCAGTGTGTAGCATCGGTGTATTCACATAGGATATATATCTGGGAACATGGTCAGATTGATCCACATTTAATAGATGGTACTCTGGATGCAAATCAATGCTGTCTTGGCAACTTTTAAAAGTAATCAGTGTGTCATGTACATGTTGTGTGCCACAGTAGTATATTTACATTTTCATATCTCATTTGGAAGGAATTGAAATAATTCTTCAAATGATTGTTTCTTCATCATGTTCATAGGGGGCAGCACCTGCTTGACTATGGGCACTTCAATACCAAAAGCATGCAGGCACTTGATCAGTTAACATTACATTTACTCTCTTTAGTTAGATCAGTTTCATTGCATTATACATTTTTAGTTCAGCTGACTTGTCAGTCAGCTGAGGTCTTGTGAGGGTACGTCATCCACAATTCACATTTTCGACTTCTCCAAAACCGTCAGCCAGATTCACTTCAAACTTGCTGGGGACGTACCTTGGGTGAGTTTCTACCAACTTCATTCAAATGGTCACTTTTCCATGATTTTTGGATTTTTATGATTTTTTTTCTTTTTTGGGGTGAATCTTGAAAAATCTTCTCTGAAACTGCTCATCTAATTGCTTTGATGTGACACAGGAACACTCTTAGGGACTCTTACATGTAGTTCTTAATTTGTTTGCTAGGTGGCGCTGCAATTTTTTTCTAATTATTTATTATTTTTAGCTCAGCTGACTAACTGGTCATGATAAAACATTAATATTGCTACAGGAGTCATCTGGTGACAAACAGGTGTGCTACTCTGCATGGATATCAAGACCAGTTGATGACTTCTTGTCGCGCCAGCATAGTAAAGCAGTTGGCGAGACTAAGCACTGACTTTCCAGATCTCCATCAGTCCATCAACAAAAAACTTCGGAGTGGCATTATTTCACTAACTGCACTAGATAGTGTTTTCATACTGGGGGAAGGGTTGTGGGGGTGGGGAAATGATTTATATAGTGATGGTCACTACAGATTTGTACCATCACTGACACACTTCATTGGCCACATCATGCTTAAATGAGCATTGCACAAAAACTTCGGAGTGGCATCAGGTCACAAACTAGATTAGATATGGGGCTTTTATATTTCAAACAACATGGGGCTTACAGTGATTTACAGTAATGGTCACAACAGATTTGTGCCATCACTGTCACAATTCATTGGTAACATCAGGCTTGAATGCATGACAGAAATCTTTGGAGGCTGCAGACAAGACATTCATGCCCCTTGGGTCTGGCTGTGGTACTGATATTGACCTCTTGGTAACAAATTAGCATGGCGGTGGCTGGCGTCCCTGCCGCTGGGCGCCACTGGCTGCTGTTGTCTGCTGATGTCTGCCACTGTCAGCCGCAGAAACAGGTCATATGCTGCCGAAAGCAGTTTACTAGTGTGAATAATATCTAGCATGCAAGAAAGGAAATTGGCTGGATACTGTAACAGATGGTAAAATGACTGGCAAATACATTTTGATTTCCCACTTTTTTTTTCTTCCAAAACATATGCAGGAGTACATATAGATGAAGGGAAGGGGTTATTGATCTGATGGGGCCAGTGTTGGCAAAGATATAAGGATTGAAAGCAAGTATGATTGTCAGGTTTAGAGTAGATTGGGAGGATCAATATGTTTATTTCAGGACCAATGTCCAGATGAATGGGAATTGGAGGAGGAGGGGGATGGGTGGGTACATAGGTGGGTGGGTGGGTGGGTGGGCATTGCAAGAGGTGGATAACATGGTCTCTGCCTCAAAGTCTGGGAGGGACACTCAAGAAATACTGCTTTGAAGCATTAGTACAGCATATACTGATTACCAGATTAATTAACATTTTTGGAAAACGCTGAAGGAATGCTGATAAGCAGCATTGTTTCAGTATGTGCTGAAACAATACTGCTTGGAAGCATTAGTTCAGTGTATGCTGAAAAAATGCTGCTTGGAAGCATATCAAGTTGGCATACACTAAATATCAATATCAGATTAATTGAAATTTTTGGAACATGATGAGTAATGCTGATAAGCAGCATTGTACCAGCATGCATATGCAGAAATGATGCTGGTGGAAAACATTTGTTCAGTGTATGCTGCAAGCTCATTAACATATTTACAACATGCTGAAATGATACTGAAAAAATACTGAACTAATGCACCTAGAATGCTGCCCCTTCTATGTCTATTTTTCAGCTTCGGTTCAGTATCAATTATCACAGTATACACTGAAGTAACATTAAACCAATAAGATAATCATGCTTAGAGCATTAATACAGCATATACTGCCAGCACTTTTTCAGCATATGTTGAAATAATACTGCAAAAAATGTATATATATATATATATATATATCTATATATACATTATATATATATACATATATATATATGTATATATATATATATATATATATATATATATATATATATATATATATATATATATATATATATATATATATATATATATATATATATATATATATATATATATATATATACATATATATATATATTTCAATGACCTGTAGACTGCATCCAACTTGTGTGTTGGAGGGAAGTGATGGTGTTACCATGCTATATGTGGCTTTAATTAGATTTTATGGACTAATTCCAGTGGAAGTTTTCTGAAGTTACAATACATGTATGTCTGCAGAAAGGTGTGGAAATCTTTACTCAGCCTATACATGCAGAACTGTTTCCTAGAAATTCCTTAAAAATTTTTCTGCACCTTTTTCTCAGAATTCCAAGGAATTTCTAGCAAAGGGCGGATATATTGCACGGAAAGTGCAGAAATCTGCAGTCTATGGAGTTATTCCTTGGCAATCCAGTCCAAATACTGCTAGGAAATTTTCCGTTCTCCTTTTCCAGGAATTTTCTTGGATTTCCTAGCTAGGAGAGAAAAGAGATATGATTGTACAGGCAACATAATGGAAAATTGAGAAAAATGGGGGATTTACATGTGATGTGCATGCATTGAGGAAATACATGTAATCAGGGGCTGCTGATACCATTAGCCAAATACTATTGTTTCTCCAATTTCGCTTAAGGAATTTGCTAAAGCCTAATTGTTTTAAAATGAATTGATAAAGGCCCAGGTAAAATACATGTAAGATTAGATAGCTTTATTGTAGACACTATAAAAGGGTCCATAGAGTTGCAAAGCATTGTATGTACATGGTTGTATAAATACAAGTCTGATGTAAAAAAATTCATGATAATAAAATATGCATATGATCAGTACGTGTCAGATAATTCACATGTACAGTAAGTGTGTCCACCTTGCCCAGAATAAAGAGTAGAAGTTCACATCACTGTTTAGTAATTTATTTACCCTTTCCCCATTAAACTGGCCAAAACCGGCTGATGGTCAAACGTTATCTGCTTTTCAACTAATTTATACAGTAATGAAAAACAATTTTGACTGAGAATTGTAGATGAGCCCTATCAAGATCACGCCCCAGGTCAACAACTTTCCTTGGCATGAATTGGGCACTTAGTGCGCAACATATGCCTTTTATGAGGGATCGTAAGCCCCATGTGTCTCTTAACATACATTGATTTGGTTGAGTGGATATGTGCTTTTCCCATTTCAGCTAGCCGACTGGCACCAAAGGTTCCGATCAGAAAATATATATTTTCGGCATTTCCTTAATGCTGGTGGATCTAAGTCCCCGATTCTGGAAATAAATGCCGACTCAGTACTTATATGGCACAACGGTGTTGATATGGCACTCGCACATAACTACCTCCATTGAACCATTCTTTTTTGAGAATGGGGATTTGGTCGAGTGGATATGTGTGTTTCCCATTTCAGCTAGGCGATTGGTGCCAAAGGTTGCAGGTTCGAGTCCCGCTCATTCCAAACATAAAATATAGCAATATAAATTTCCAGAGAATCTTACATGGCTGAGAGTGAGTTACTATTTTCCCCACCAACAACGATCCCTCATGAAAGAAAAATTATAGTAACTGACTCTCCAGCCATGTAATATTTAGTTATTCCATATTAAATTGGGTATTCATTGCAAAAATATGCCTTAGGCGTACTTTCAACATCGACCTCTGGTGTGCCCAGTTTGTTTACATTCATTGTGGTTATTCCACATCATGCATGACATGCAATCAAACATCACTTGAACGCATTTGATTTTGTCTAAATGTCAATACATCACGTCACTGATGCCGGCGTGTCACAATTTACTTGTAACAATGTTTTGGTCATGTGATCTACAGTGAGTTCCTACTTTTGACTTTCACTGTAGAAAATGATAATTCACCCTCAAACATAGAACAAAATGGATATATTTATAGTTAAGTGTTTTGCATGATACATGTACACAAAGGTTATATTGGCAAAATAAAAGCAAGTATAGACAGGCATGAAGACTGTTGTACTGTGTAACATGTTGTGGTGGGTAAACCTATAGGCAATCCCAATAAATTATCGGAAAGGGTAGGTGTACCCCTACCAAAATGCTAAACCAAAGCAAAGAAAAGTATTGATTGAAATGTTGCATTTTGATGCAATCTATCATCAGTTTTCTCTTAGTCTGTTTGTTATATACAATTTTGTGTAGCAAATACTTAGTCTATCAGTCAGGATCGATACAAAATAGCATATATGTGTACAGTTCATGTATTACCAGTTACAGGCTGTAGTTTGAGACATGGATTTATTGTCCAAGGCACACAGTTCATGATCAACTTCATTACTTTACTTGTGTAGAGGGAGACCTGCAGGTCAGAACATTTATGGTGAATCCAACCATGTCTGTATAGTAAATGCTACACCCTTACAGGTCCAACATGGCTGCCTTTAATGGATGTCAGTTCGTTTATTAAGTGTGTGCACATGCGTTTCACACAACACTGATCACTCATTTTTTTTTCAATGTGATATAATTTGAATGATTTATAGAAGGCGAAATATTATACTTTGGGGGTAACAGTTGTACCCATAACCTAATACTTTGTTAATCCATGGTTTAAAGAAAACACATTTTTAAAATTAGTTCAAACATGCTGCATTTTTTATTGAAGTGGAGAAACTTGCTGTTCTGTGAAAAGGTAACTAAATTCTACATGTACCTTATAGGTTCATGTACAATACACCATATTGTTCACCTCAATCATTCTTGTATAGATATACGTAAGGGCCAAATAAGTCAAGTTATGCTAGGGTGTACCATGAAAT
>OZ026614.1:62087480-62187480 GCA_964020975.1 Hermodice carunculata | reverse complement strand
AGTGTTGACTCCAGCTGAACCGATGTGTATGCTGGTGCCAGTGTACATACCTTCTTAATATTCATGTCAGCTAAAAGTATACATTGTTTTCCACTATCAAGCCAAAATCTGTCTTTCTGGAAGCTTATTTTTAAAATACGGCCCCTTGCATCCCTAAGCCCCATATTTTATTGGCACTCTCCAATCATGTTACCTCAGCACAGGCATAATTACCCCCATGAAACCTAAACAGAAAAAGTTAAAAACCTGTTGAATTTTCCACCCGAACTGATGAACACAGTATTTCTCAATATGAAACAACTAAAAATAGCAGTAAGACAAATACTTTTTTATGCTATGGGTTAAAATGAGATGTTACAGCAGTGTGTTGGTTAACAAAAATGACAAAATTTGGAGGCCAGGTCGTTGGATCTAATAGCAAACATTTTTCCCATTCATGCCCGTATGCAAATGTGTTCATGAAGTTGACAATGTTGTCTTTTGTGTGCTTGTGGGGTACTTCCTGCAGGCATGGGGACATCAGCCTCTACTCAGCATACGGGCGTGTCCTGCTTTTACATCCTGTTTCTGTAGCATTAAACAGTCGTGAACAAGTTGAGAAGTAGTATACAATACAGTTTTCCAGAGTATTTAGAGCAGCAAATTTGAAGATGGGTTATGTTTGAAGCAAAGATTCCAAGAGGCGCAGTGCAACACTAAGTAAAAGCAGTTACAATCACCTGAAGAAAGTTGTTCATGGGGGAAAGAGGCCACACAACACAGCCAATAGTGACAAGCAGACTTCTGTTGGACCCACTGTTATTCATGGTTTCCAAAAAACCAGGCCAACAAGATACCACAGAGCACCAAAGATGTTACAGGCCCGTGCAGCTTCAACAAGATGCCTCTCGCCACTACGGCCAAGGAACCAAGATGGTGACATTAGTCCAGGTGACTGGGGAAACAGAATAGTAGACATTGGCAGTCTGGCTAACCTATTGACAGAGTGTGTCAATGAGCACCATTCAAGTCATGCAGCCTGCATTACAATTTGCAATGTTGTGGACTTTGGTCTTGGTCCAACTGCTACAGTGACAGTGTGTTGTGCCAAGTGCAAATTTAGACAGACGCACAGGTTGTACAAAGTGTGCAAGAGGCCACGACCTGGACGGGTCCCAGCATCAATTGATTTGTAGTTGGGAACCTTCTTGATGAAAAGTCCCATCGGCATTGAGTACACCAGACTTATGTTTGCAGCCCTGGACTGTCATGCTCGAAATGCAAAGACACTGCAGGCTTTGGTGGACAAGTGCTCTGTGAACTACACAATGCTGAACACAGAGCAGATGGATGAAAACCAGAGGCTGCTGATGGATGCGCGAGGCAGCGAGCTTCAAGTAATGACAGACACAGTGTACAACAATCCACCCAAAGGCAGAAGTATGTACCAGACTGGAAATCAGTCACATACACACGTGATAGATGCTAAAACTGGCCTGGTGCTTGCACAGCAGACCTTCACTAACATTGGAAAATATGCCAACATAGAGGAAACAGCTGACATTGACAGCAGCGAGTCAAAGACACTGTCCAAAAACATTGGAAAAAGTGGTCTAAAGGTGACCCGTATTATAAGTGATGGGCGTGCCAAAATTAAGACAGCTCCTGAACAGTTGAGATGTACTGTGCACGTCTCATGCTGTCAGAGAAAAAATGCTACGTCAATCCTTCAATACGCAACTTGTTGGAAAAGCCACCGACAGAAGTTTCAACTTCAATCGTGCATATCTGGCCAACAAGCTAGTTACAAGGTGTCAGACTGAATTGATGCTTGCATTAAAAACGTATGGTGTGTGAACACACAAGTTCTATCAAGCTGCAGACCAAGCAAGACAAAACATAGTGAACTGTGTGAGCGGTAAACATAATCAATGTAGAAAAAAGTCACTGTTTTGTAAGGGTAAGAGCTACAACACAGGCATGCGGACCCTCAATCCCACCAAAGAAAATAAAAAACGGCTACAAGATACGGTAGATTACAAACTTTCAGCTGCAAGCTTGAAGCAGCAGCGGTTTGGTCTTAATACTAATAAAGTTGAGGCACTACATCTCAGGACTGTGAAGCATGTGCCCAAACATAAATTATGTATTGAAAACTTTGATGGCAGAACCCACATTGCCATGCACATCCATGCGATGGGCAGTGTATTTTCACTGTTAAAAGCTTGTGAAAGGTTGAGCGTTCCAATTACATCAAAAACAATACACTCTCAGTTTGTGAAACTCATCAACAGAAAACTCCACTATTGCAGGTATCATCGCAGAATCAACAGAATAAAACGCCGCCACATCTTTCGTGCAAGACTGTGCAATCTTAAAAGACTGTCCAAGTTGCATATGGTATCCCCAACCCACTCTGTGCCCCGTGACCACAATTATATGAACAGACTGTGAATGAACTGCACAGCATCACCCATTGACAGTACCGATGCAGTCGTTGGACCAGCTGCATTACCTGTGACATACGATGATCAACTGTTGGTGTATTTGAGTGTGAACCATATGACCCAGGTGTATATTGTGTCTGTCACAATATTGTGACAATATGATACCTGACCGACACTCAACACATAATCAGCACTTCCAGTACTTTACCAACTCTATGGTATTTTTATTATGACATAACATATATTTATATGTATATGTATGAAAGTATGTAAAAGTACGAAATCACCCAGCTCCCTTCCTGTATGGAAAATGCAATCTTTGAATGGATTATGTCCCAGGCACTACATTTTTATCAAATTACAAAAAAGTTTTCGGCGGAATTATTCTTATGGCTGTACAGAAAGGACACCTGGTGGTCACCAGATAAATTAAAGACAAATTGACAACACAGAACCATACATTTTATGTATTAATACATTTCACCCGATGCAAGGTTCAGTTAAAAAATACTTATGCATCTGACAGCAAAAATACTGTGGGTCTCAATTTCACACACAATATTGGTCTCCCTCTGAAATAACATCTGCTGGAGATCACTGAATGCACTTCATCGAACCATAACACTTTGCGCATTAATTCTTTAGTGCACCCTTACCAGTGGTCTGTGTTATTAACAGCAGGGACGTGTTATAGATGGACTACCAACGGGAGCGCTAATCCCTTTAGTGGTCAACTGGGCGCGACGACTACAAAGCGTGTTCACCAGCGCCGCTCAAGTTAATCCCCCCTGCTCAGTCCGTTTGTTGTTCCATCTAGGTTTCCGAGTTCTGTTGTATCGGGTTACATACATCAGGCTTACATCGGGTGTGCTATTGTACTAAGTTAAAAAACGGAGAGTTTTATGCGTGCGCAACCAGTCTCATCGTTTGAGGTCTTGGACCAGTAACCTAGGCCTAATGCATTTACATGTTAAAATAGCGACATTCGCTGGCTTATTTCTCCTATTTGAAACGTAAAACTGCAACTTCCTTGGCATTCTGCTTCAAGTTTATACCGGTAGCAGCAAATTAAAACCAAGAAAATGGGGGGTCATGTGATTAGATTTTTTTTTACAGGTGCATTTGTGTACCTTACCTCCATGACTGACCGTTCCGCGCCAAATATGTCTCCAAAAATACACAAAGTTATCACATGATTTAAAATATTTCTAGAGTAGCAGTGCCTTTCTAAAACTCACAGTTGATAAGTATTTTCCTATCCAAAATGATGACGGGACTTAATTTGGGATGCCCTGCTCCTGTGATATTAACATCCAATAGACACAGCAACAGTATTCAGTACTCGATCAAAAGTTAGGTTACTGGTCCAAGACCTTGAATCAGAACCGTGCGAGTCCATCGATGTGTTTTTCGTTGAAATCGGCCCATAAAAGGGCTAGTTTTTGCATTTTTGCTGTCCAAAATGATGCAAAGTTAGACAACTTGCGTGCGTAATAACTCCTTACGCCGTAATTAGCAATAAAAAATGTAGTTTTAGATGGATAGTGTATGCCGGTAGGATCATGATGGTGGTTTCATTTCTTATAGCCGAGTCCGGCGTAACGCTAAATTTTGACTTTAATATATGGAACACGGTGAAAAATTTTGCACATTTCAGTCGGTGACGCGATTATTCTCGCCTTTCATCGCGTGACCTGGCCTACGAGACTGCCAGCTGCCAGCGCGGACCGTGGAGTTGTGTTTGTGTAGCACTGAAGGTGCTCGCTCAAACACCCGATCACTTGAGCAGCGGCAACATAGATGGTACAAAGGGGGCCCCGTCGTTGGTAGTCCATCTATAACACGTCCCTGATCAAACACCTATCGTTCCCGCATTATACCACGAGGGTCGTCATATCAGGGACCTGTTATAGCAGGTCCCTGTTAACAGCACACGCCCTACACACTCCCACGTGCCTGTCTGACTCACTGGCTGTGCCCATGCTGTATATAGTGATAACTGGTATGAAACAACACTTAATAAAATGTATATACTGTAAAAGTGTTGATTATGTCTTCACTATCATTCACTGTCGGTCCTTGAATGAAGTACAATTGATAGCAGTACGTAAATTTGGTGCTACCTGTTACCGTGTTGCCTGGCCTTGCCACCATTATGGTTTCACGCCTGTTATTCAACCTGTGGAAACACAGACGAATAGAGGTACCACCTTCTAGTTCACTCAATGGATTCCAAACATATGTGTTTTATGCACCAAATCTTTTACATCAAATGAACATCAGGAAACATGGGCATGGATGGGAAATTTTTCAGCAAATCGCCATGGCAACCAGCTCTGCGTAGGACTACTTGCAATATCATTGCGTGCGCACACAGTGTTGACTCCAGCTGAACCACTGTGTATACTGGTGCCAGTGTATATACCTTCATAATATTCATGTCAGCTAAAAGTATACATTGTTTTCCACTATTAAGCCAAAATCTGCCTTCCTGGTTGCAAAACTTTTGAAAATACAGCCCCTTGCATCCCTAAGTCTCATATATTTTGGCACTCTCCAATCATGTTACCGGTACCTCATCCTCAGCACAGGCATACCTACCCCCATGGAACCTAAACAGACCAAGTGGTTGCACAAAACAGGTGTCAGTGTCAGTGACAGTTATTGTAAGTGTAAATATTAAGCACCATATGGTTCAAAATGCACTAAAGTGCGTTTAACATGGAGAATAACAGATAAGGAAGACTACATATACGATTTTACCAAATTCAAGCAAGGAATATGTACTTTATTCGCATGTTTCATGTATACAAAGTGGTATGCGTAACTTGGTAGTCAGATATTTGTCTTGTTTCATTGTTGCCTTGTATTGCCAGATAAGGAGCATCAATGCTGTGGCACTCAAAATATTTTCAAACGCCTGTGCATTTGACAGTGTTATGGAATCTTTGCCGTGAAAGTCCGACCAGGCCACAAGTGGCATATAACTATAGGGAATCCGGGTAGATAGCGCCACTGCACTTGATCGCCGAGGGAGCACTACTGTCAGTGTGTGCCACGAGAGCTCCATTCACCTCTTTCTTCTGGTTACCCAAAACACGATTAATGTTTCCCTCTTGATCACCTGCATAGCCTTGATTTTCGTGGTTTTGCTCCTTACTGAAGGACTGAGAACGTTTTTGTGTTGGTGTATTCCCCACGGTCCTGTTGGAAATGACACTCAATCCATGTATATTTTTTCCGTTTCATTCTGCAACAATCAAAAGGAAAATGATCACGGCATCTTTGGGGGTGTATTTGCAGAATTTAGCTTTGCCGCCCCCCCCCCCAAAAAAAACATTATTTTTCAGGTACCCTTATATTTGCATCGCCTTCAAGTCACGTGACATATATGTGGGACACGGTCACGTGGACACTCCTACCTTTCGTCTAGTGGAGAGAGGTGTACAGACACCTGATATTGTGCCGCTTGACTCTGCACAAAATGATCAGGCCCACCAATTTTTGCTCTGACAAATGTACTGTGTTGCCTTGACGTATTTACTGGCAAAGAGGTCTTACAATAGTCAATCATGGTCTGATTGTTTTCAATAATTCCACAACTGTTTGTGCTGATACGATGCAACCTCCTGTGTAACACAGCTGTCTGCCCCCTCAATCTTTTAAAATGGAGCGCAAGTTCAAACTACATGTAGCTGTTTTTTTCTGTCTTTTGCACTTAACACCGTGGTAATGTCAGATGAGGTTTCAAGCCCATAGGAAATTATAACATTTGAGTGCTATCAGTATAAATAAACAATATAATACAACATAGAATTTTTTAAGAGATAATGGGACGTAAAAATTGAAAAATCTTTATCATTGATATTTTCGAACCACATTTCAAATGTTAAAATCTCACAAACAAACATCAGGAGAACATTACTTTTCTCAATGCTTAGTCATGGTTAAATGTAAATAAAATTTTTAAAATTGGGGGTTACTAACATTTTGAGTTTTGGAGAAATTTGAGGCCCAAGTAATTGTGAAGGAATAAGATGCATGACTTTGGAGACCATGTGGTAAATTAAAAGTACTTCAAAATTGTACAGCACAAAGATCTATATCTCAACTAAACTTGGTCAAATTTTGGAGACGGTGTTTTGTCTATTTCTCCTCAAAAAGGACACACAGATCTTTACTGTTTTATCATATTCGTTTGTATATTTGTCCATTATTAGAACCCACACAAGTTGTGTCTACCTACTCCATCTGGAGCACAAGTTACCACACTTTAGTTCTGTGAACCTGGAATATATCAATGCATAATTTGTAACTATAATGTCAAAATAGGTAATATATGGAAGCTGTTATAGTATATTTGAAAAATAGTGGTTCTTGCCATGTTCGTTTGTATTTTTTCCTATGATATCACATACATGAAAGGGTGGACTGCCTGGTACATTTCAAATGAATATTTTCTATACATTGTTAAAGGGTGCCATTAAGGGGGAGTCCAGCTGGGTCCATGACCAATAAAATATAAAAATGAACCAGTTTTTTTCCCCAAAACTATCACAGGACCCAAACAAATTTTAGATCATTTGCAATAGACTATATGTAAGCCAAGTCAAACTGCCACAAAATGCACCCATCTTTCAAAATCCTTGAAGCAACACTTGTTGTTGCTAACTCTCATTTGATAGTAAAATAAAGTAGCCTTCATTTAAACAGGAAGTTCTTTCAGTAATGGTACTGGTTTTCAAAGAGGTCTTGACACATAGACACACATGAATATACAGTAGATGAGACATAAATTAAATAGAATTATAAAAAAAATCAATAAAGCTAGTTGCACATAGTACAAACATCATTCAGTCACAAAAACGTTCATGATGAGGCATCAAAACGTAATTTTCATCTCTCTTAAAATCGGATCCAAAATACCTCCTTGAAAAGCACTGGTTTCTTTGTGAGCCCCAAACATCCGTTAGTACTTTGTTCTATGTAATGTTACCCCTACATGTATATCCAAACGACGGCTGACCACATACCGGCTTTCATACCCCCCCCCCCCCGGGGGGGGGAGGGAGTTTTGTTTGTTTTTTTTTTTGTTTTTTTTTTTTTTGGTACGGTTTCGTATGTTACAAATGTGGAAAGGATAATTATGGAGCTTGCAAAATTATGTTGCCTACAGAGTTTTGCAAGCGTTGCAGTTTTGTTAACATATATCCCGGTATGGTTTCTTTCTGGGAAGATTGGAAGTCAGAGAAGTACATGTAGAAGGCAAAAGATTTAAATTACACACAAACCTAGAGACAAATTTATATTTGAATTGTTTTGATAATTATAAAGTTAAGTTCATATACAGCTATAGACTTTTAAAGGCCAGATCTGCTTTGCCTCATGCAGATAATTATGAACGAGAGTGAAAAAGTGACATTTTTAATGCATAGTTTAAGTAGCCAAAAAACAAAACACCTCCAAAATTGTACTAGATGTTGGGGTGATGTTGATCTTTGTGTTATACAAGATTGAATGTTGTGTTATCTTTACCACATAGAATTACAGGCTTCTGAAATATGCATCATTTTGCCGGACACCACTTTTTGCATATCATTTCTCAAGAATGTTGAAAATCTTAATTTGCAGGTTGAAGACCATGTGCAACAACATGTTAAAAAATCTAGAAAATCTACTATATGTTGGTAGAATATGTTTGGAAAATTTGCTGATATGACATGGAATGACCCCATTGCCATACCCATATGGACACGTGTGTCACAGAGAGACTCGAACTAATAATTGACGCCAAATATACCCACAAGGCAGACCTGTGTATGTATGACAATGCAACGAAACGTTTCGTGTAATCTCGTACGTGACAAACAGAAAAGCTATATTTTCAGTTTAAAATTGTAAGTTTAAAGCATGTATTAATGATATTGTGAGTATACCGTATATCTTTTTGTAGCGGAGAAATGTTAAAACGATTTTGATCACCCTGCTTGAAACGGAGATCAAAGGAATGCTCTACCAAGCGGCTGCATCACAAACTAGGATGAGCACTTTTTTGGCGGGGGTGGAGGGCAAGTATTTTTGGACGTCTTTAAATTACTTTGTTTATGTTGGAACAAACTACGAGGTGTTTCATTACTCTGAGGTTCGTGGTTACCTTTTTTTTGGTTACATTTGGCATGTGCGCTGCATGTTCAAAATCGATGGACTGTCTTTGGCAAAGTTTGACATGACTGCCAAAATCGAATCGCACCTTTGATATATTTGTGGTTTAAAGTATATGAATCTAAAGATGTCTGATAAAAAGAAGTTATATCTTATGATAATAGTTACCTCTCTATCACCAAAACAACTTTTTCAAAATCGACACCGCACCAGCATCTGTGTAATACGCTGGCGGGGAGACAACAACACATGCGGTTGAAAAATGGTGAGAGTAAGGCTGGATCAATGTCCTCTATCTTCGTGGGGCCTGTCATGAAAAGAACAGCAGGAAAATTAGATCATACGATATCACATGATGATGAAATATGGGTTATCTGAAGAACGCAAAAACCCACTAAATCTTTGCGGGTACTTCAGGGGAACTGAAGACTTAATTTTCATTGAAGGGCTCTATGACCTTGACGTATGACTTCAAGGTCACCTCTGAGCACATTTGAAGGAAGTCTCACCTGGGGAACTAATGACCAAGTTTGATGGATGTCAATCATACCCATTTGACGATAAGGCAGGGAAATCATTTTATTTTGCAAGGCTTTGTGACGTTAACCTTTGACCGGAAGGTTATTCACAATCATGCGCAAAAAAAACCAAAATCTATAGAGTAACTGTACCAAAAGTTTCAAGTGAATCTGGCTTGCTGTTGTGAAGTCAAAATGTGAACTACCACTGCAGGCCCCATCCTTGACATACATGGTAATTAATAGGAATGCAAAAATTAACCCACCCACCCATCCACCAAAAAAATCAAAATCCAATAATTTTTGGAGCATAACCGTTTCAACGCAGTTGATAGATACCTATCCGATGTACATCGCCACCAAGTGAAAGTGAATTTCACCAATTGTTTTGCAGAAGAAGTTGAAACTGTTCATTAGCATTGCCCCCACCCCTTACCCCTTACCACCACTGACTTACATAATAAGCAACAGGAATGCATGCAGTTTGACCTTCCAAGGCCACTTGGGTTTAAGATAAACCATACATATTGAAAGTCTATAGGTACTTCCCTATTAACGTTTAATAGTAACCTTGGCACACGATGCACCATTAAGAAGGCAAAGGCCCATATGTGAAAATTGCTGAGTCAGCAGAAAAATGCAACAAGTATCTGACTTTGATCTTTGACCTGATGGTTATATGTTATTATATGGGAAAACTTTCCCAGACCCATGGATTATCCGAGCCAAATTAGAAGGCAATAGACCAAAAGGGGACAGAAATATGAGGAAAACTAGGAAAGATGATTTGCTGCATAGCAAATCAGTGTGTGTCTTCAAAGCATATGGGCATGGCAATGTACAACAGTTCCATAACACAGTAGTAGACGTTGGAATGGCATCTCTGTCTATTATAGCTTTGAAGTTATTCAAGATTTAAAATTTCTAGTGGTGCTACTTATCATAATTTAGATTGCTACAACTTTTATTTTTAATTTATCAGGTGCGCAACGGTCAACAACCCCCTAGTAGAAGTTGAAATGACATCTCTATCGATTATAGTGTTGAAGATATTCAACATTGAAAATTTTGAATACTATTAATTAACATAATTTAAATTGCTTCAACTTTTGTTTTAGATTCATTACATGAGCAATGGTCAACAAGCCCCTAGTAGAAGTTAAAATGACATCTCTATCTATAATAGTTTTGAAGATATTCAAGTTTTAAAATTTCAAATGATGCTAATTAGCATAATTTAAATGGCTGCAACTTTTGCTTTAGATTCATTAGATGCGCAATGGTCAATAACCCGCTAGTAGAAGTTGACATCTCTATTATACTTTTGAAGATATCCAAGATTTAAAATTTCAAATGCCCCTAATTTGCATAATTTTTAACATCTTCATTCCTCTGTATAAAACGGTCAAACTCCTTGCATGGAGGTACAATCATGCCAAGTTTAGAGTTTCTGTGTATAATATTGTCCGAGAAAAGTGTCGGACAAATTTGCTGGAAAAACAGAAAAGTGTGTGTTGACACACACACTTTAAAAAGATACGCGATGGGGACGACGACGGCACGTAACACATGCATCTCCCCTTACGGAGGATGCGTAATAAGTTTCTCAAACGTAATGTCATACATATGTTCCTCGTATGGAGTGCTTTTGATGACATTGCAAGAATAACCTTGACCTAATTTTAAGGTCACATAGGTCAACTTTATTAAAGCACGCTCAATAAATCCTATACATTGGCTTATGAATTAATATTTGTGAATCGCGGGCCCGTGGTTACCTTTAACATTGATATGATAGTGCTGGTGGATTTTCATTTGTTGTTGTTCATTTTGACCATGAATGACCTTACCGTATTGAACCCTGGGATCCTGGGAGGCTACCATGGTTACACATATCCATTTGGCATATGTATACATAAATTATGATTTGCTTCTGGAACTGACTTAGCCGCAGATATGTGGCCTTCGACGGAGCAGCAGGGCAGAGGGGGCCAACAGTCCGGGGCCCTCCAGTCGCTTCGCCCTCCAACTCACTGCGCCTATACCCTGCTGCCCCCTTGAAGGCCACATATCTGCGGCTAGAACTGACTTAAAGCATTCAATATTATATATTTTTGTTATCCTCAGACTACAAACAACATTATTATGTACATAACACAATTCATTATTTTTCATTATTATGCAAGCTAATTAGCATATGTATTTGGTATTGAAAATGGCTCCATTATATTTTTTGAAAAAAAAATCATATTTATGAAAAAAATAATATTTAGGGCTTCTAGTTTTCCAATAAATAAAATTAAGACCAGATAATAAAGGCAGATGTCCTTAGCTACATTTCGATATATGTTATGTCACAAGTTGCATGTCATACACATGTATATCATAATTATGACTCTGATAAACAACCTTAGGCATGCAAAGCTATATGCGCCATGTTGGATAAAGATGAAAAGCACATGACCTTTGTCCCCTTACAAGGTCATTTGCCACCTGCTGGTATCTACCCTCTCATTAGGGCATAAAACGAGACATAATTATTAACTAATTAAATTATCAGACCAAGACATATCATAAAAATATATTTCGTGCTGGTCAGCTTTCATTATGTTAATTATATGCAAATTACGTGTGTGGGGGTCGAAATTTTGGTCTAACGGGTTCATAAGGTTAAAGGCACTGGGTAAACGTTGTTAATACCAGTTTCAGCATGATAACTTGACAAAGAATGGAGCCTCTCGACCGAAATTTGGTGCAGGGGTGAGTGGAATTATTGCATGAGATTGAACATAGGATGTGTCATGTTCACAATATCGAGGCCTCCAACCACTGTCACCAACAAAATTGTGATGATAAGGAGAACGTTGACCAAGGGGAATTGAGGTTGAACCCTCAATAAGAACTCCTTCGTGTGAACATGGCTTAATTGAGCAAACACCATAACGTGTCGCACAGCTACACTTAGGAGTAAGTATGACGTAATGTATAAGGCAACTCAGCAAAAGGTACATGTATGACCTGCAATATGGCAACACCGGTCAGAAAGTGTAAAGTACTGTGCGGATCAACTGGACAGCAGGTAGGAGCGACAAACTGGGTTGCCAAACTGAGCATTCAGAGTGGTGGTATGTGGGTGCCTCAAGTCAATATTCCAAAAGCTGTTCGCAAGGAGCTCGATGTTCCGAATTGGGATGTGACTTACACTGCCTGACATGAAGGCATCAGATGCAAATTTTATTATTATCTCTATTCTTGTACGTTTGGAGCGCATGATGCTATGCTGGGGAATAAATATTGTAAACTGCAATCATGTTATGCTTATTATTTGAAAAAAATCACTCCCACAAAATGAAGATAAAAACCGGATAATAACATTAAATAGTTAAGCTTAATATTATTCGTTGGTTGTCACTGCAGGTGATTCTGGCATCAACACATAGACTGAGCGTGTGGTATTCACCTGTGATGAAAGACACAATAAGGCCCACCAATATGCTCACGACGAGACCAAACAATGGCACCAGCATGAAGGACATTTTGTACATGATCAACACATGCGATCTGTAAGAATTAACGTGTCACACAATTAGATTTAGAGAAGATCAGTTGACACAACTGGTTATAATTCCGTATTTTAATCTTGTTAAAGTTTTCAATTTACGAAATTTTGATCACTTAGATGTCACTTGCTGCCGGATAAATCACTTCAAATGTGTTTGACAAGTTAGGCCTACTTAGTGATAACAGCGCAGTTCTTTCAGTTGCATGGAGTCATGGTTTGCCGTGAGACTTAAATATATGCGAGTTAAAAATAGTTGATACACATCAGGGGGACCTGTGCCAAACGAGACTATCATTAGGACCGGGTGGATTTTTCGAAGAGAAATTCCTATAACAACATGGAAAAAGGAAGGCTATGAGATTCTGGATGAAATATCATGTGACCAATAACGCTGACCATATAAATTTTTCCGATCTGTGAGAACTACGCGACCCCATACTATACATTTCGTACAGCTCTATAACACTTAGGTAGGAGCTTCCATGCAAGGTTAAATGGTACACGGCATTCATTCCACTCTTACCCAGGAGCTCGGCGAATTGGGACACAATGAAATGTGCTACAAAATGTCATCACAACATACCATGATTACATGAGGATGGAGATGCTTCAGCACATTCCGTGTCTCCTGCATGGATGATATAGTAAAGATCAAAGCGTATTTGCGGATCCCAACGCACGTTCTCATGAAACAAACTTGCACATTCCCTAAAGTGACAACAAATGTGTGTTTCCTATACAGTTCTTCATGATTCTGTGTTCTTTTCCATAGTAATCTGGTCATCCGTGGATATTTGGTTTTGGCTGTGCTGTATTGGTGTTGAAGGGCTTCAGCATGGCGGTGCAGTGCGGATAGTTAAAAATGACCATACCCTCTTTTTCCCTACCTGGCAACTAATGACCACGAATGGTCTACAGGGAGTGCATTGTGACAGTGAAAATTCAAATAAGATATTTATTTACCAACAGACCAGTCAGAATCCCACCCAGAAATACCAGTTTCTAAAGCAAGGGTAATGTAAAAGTAAGCCATGTGGGTTGCACTTAATAGCAAGTGCCTTTGTGTAATGGATTTGGTTTTAAATCGTTTGTAATAGGGTCAAATTTTGGTATTAAAATGAGGCCGTGTGTGACTAAATTTTCCACAAATTCTTGTCAAGGAATACCTTACATATTTTGATGTGTTATAGATGACAAACTTTCATGATTACCTGCAAATATGTTAAAGCCAAATTTTCAAGCAAATGAAAACTGAGATACTTTGCGCTGCAAATAATCTAAAGACTTACGGATTATTTACCGTGAGAGAGGAGAATGTATATGTGTGAATAAGTGACGTGAATGAAATAACTTTATTGACTACACCACTAACAACATATGTCTGAAATTCATAAATTACTCACTCATCTGTGTCCGGTAAAAGAAGCGCTGTTGCATTTCCTTCAAAAGAACAGTTTTGCAATCGTTGTGCTCAGTGTTTGTCTGTGAAAGCCACATGCGTAGGCGCCGATGTTAATCCACAACCCAACCGCAAAGGACACCACTGCGCCAACAGTCGCCCCCTGTTCATCGTAAAGAGTGTCACATTGAGCTTTCTGCTTGACGTCCTTTACTCGGTAACCTTTGATGTGTTTCTTAAAAAGGTGTAGTTGTAGCACAATCATAACCCGAGTACCTTACCAGGTAATGACATCAGTCACAAACTCTCCTTATTATAGGATTTAAAGGGAACGTAATCATTCCTACTTTATCATTACCAGTGGTTGGTGGGTGATAAGAGTAACCAGTTTTAAATAAATTGCACGCGGAGATGCTGTTGTGAAGGTCCACGTGTGTACGATGCACGGTCAAAAGCAACTTTAACTTAAGATTATCTAGGCTGTTGTAGGCGAAATTCGTGAAGTCTTTGAGAGTTGCGAACGCTTATTCCAGCTTTGGGAAGCCATTTTACCACTGGTAGGCCATTCATCTTTTCAAACGAAATCAGTTTTATGGATTGTTAATGGATAAGACTTGTAACGTTTCCTCGTGGTCCGTTGAATACACCATCACCAAGTTTTTTTTGAAATATATATAATTGGAATAAAATTACGCCTTTGTTGATTTTGCATTCAATGAAAAAAGGAATGAAATACGAACCCTGGTGCATGAAAATGTTCGAACTTGTTTAAGGGTATATATCAGGTTACGCGTGAGTCTTACAAATGACTTAATAAAAGTCTGAAAATACGTTAAAAGTACCATAAACTATATATTTCCTGAAAGCTAATAAATCTGGGAATAAGTTGATAGCATTTTCATTTTTACAAGTTCTTCTGTGTTGACACAACAATCAGGTAAAGTGATCATAAAAAAATCACACAATTATTAAATCTACTTTTTTATTTTGAGCTTGAGCATGTGCATTTCTGTTGCAAAAGCTAGCAGACATGATTTTCTACACAAACGTGTCTCATTTTTGTCATTGTTTGCGCTATTGTGGAGATACTCCCGTTTAAAGTTGAAAAGATGACATTCCATTCTTACATCAAAGGTTTTGACGTTTGGCTCGCTGTGGAGGGAAAACCACTCAAGATAGAAAAAATCTGAGACACGTTTTTAAAGATTACATTCTTGTGAACAGTTTGCCACAAACCCCAGGTCTTTATGAGCAAAACTGACGAAGTTGATTTCACAAGAAGTTGAGAAACAAAGGCCAGGAATGATGCCGAGAAAAACGCTTTCAAAGCAAATGCCGACTTCAATAGGACTTACGCTATTCTTTGGGCCTTTGATCGCAATGACACCTTGGTATTCCGTTACACACTCCTACCTGTTGAGTAAATGGACAAGTTTGGAGCATCAAACTTCAAAGAATGCTTTATTTTAGAGGTTTTACATCCAAAAATGTTATAATCATGCTCATCTGTCACTTTGGATTCCATGTTGGGGTTTCTCAAGTTTAACCTGATTGGCCGACAAATGACTGACAGGTGGTTACGGGGCAACCGGGTTCTACGATGTTTGCCGTCTTGCGTGGGGCCCAGTAATGGCAGTATAGGTGTCAGTAAATCGGAACTTCAGTCTCAGTTCAGAAAGTTTCTATCGAGTTCACAGGATCGTTGCTTACATTTGTGTGATTAGAAAGTGCTATTGCAAAGATGCCGAGAAAGAAAAAACCTAGGGGCAGACCGATGCCCGCGTCAGTTGCAAGTGAACTCAAAGCGTCTGATCTAGGATCATACTATACTGAACCCCAATGAAAAGTATCCACATAAAAAAATTAACACATTAATTTTGTAAGTTACTAAGTACTGTGTGTGCATATATGCATGGTTTGGAGCCTACATCAGGGTCATTCAGGACAACTTTTTAACTTTTGCTGGGTTGTTACATAATGCATGTGACTTTTGTGCACCGAATATGGCTTCTGACCACCACTCCTATTGGATGGCTAAAATGACCTGATGTTTTCAGTGGCTTTAAAAAGGGATGTTCAGCCAAGAAAAAAGCCAGTGGTCTCAGGTGTGTTGAGGCGATCATGCCGCGTCTGAGCCAAGGTCAAAGACACCATGCTTTGGGACTTGCAGAGGGTGGAGTCCCAATCACTCAAATCGCACAAAGAATGGGGTGTACTCGGCGCACCATCCAACGACTAATTGAACGGCAACAAGAAACTGGATCCGTAGATGATCGGCCTAGGCCTGGCCGAGAAAGAGTGACAACACCTGGCCAAGACCGTCACATCCGGCTGATGCACCTGCGAGACCGTTTCCGTACAGCAGGCCAAACAGCCCGTGAGACTCAAGGGGTGAATCACCGTCCTGTCAGTAGTTCTACTGTGGAGAGGCGACTGAGGAGCAGTGGCCTAACAGCCAGAAGACCTTACAGGGGTAACCTGCTGACCCAACCCAGAAGAGAAAGACGACTGCAGTGGTGTAGAGCACACTCCAGGTGGACTCGCCAGCAGTGGAATACCGTCCTTTTTACTGACGAGTCCCGTTTTTGTGTCAGCAGAGCAGATGGCAGAGAACGTGTGTGGCGCCGGACTGGGGAGAGATATGCAGATGCCTGTGTCCGTCAGGCAGATCGATGGGGTGGACCCTCTGTCATGGTGTGGGCAGGCATCAGCAACCGCTACCGGACACCCCTAGTGGTCATTCAAGGGATCCTCAATGCTAGGCGGTACATTGATGAGGTGCTGGAGCCGCACATGGTCCCATTTATGGAGCAGCATCAAGATCTGGCGATCTTTCAGCAGGACAATGCACGTGCACACTCTGCAAGATTAACAATGAACTTTCTCAATGAGAACAACATCAATGTCATGGAATGGCCAGCGTTCTCACCCGATCTGAGCCCTATTGAACATTTGTGGGATCAGTTAGGCCAAGGTATTCAACGGAGGACACCTAGGCCTACTACCCGAAACCAGCTGATCCAAGCTCTGCAGGAAGAATGGAATAATGTTCCCCAACACAGAATTCAAACCCTGGTCAGCAGTATGCGCCGCAGATGTATAGCATGTGTTGATGCTCGAGGTGGCCACATCCCATATTGAACAGAAAAATTTGTGTGACTTTCAATTAGGGCAGTTAATGACATTTTTTGCCTGTAAGTGACGTTAATGTCGGTAGAGCGTGACATTATTTTTACGCCAGAAAAGTGAATGCTTTGTTAAGTTCTAAGCACGTCAAGGTATGAAATGTTTCAAGTATAAACAATAAAATACTTCAAAATTGGCATGTGGATACTTTTCATTGGGGTTCAGTATACAATCAGTTCCCTCCAGTGGAGACGACCCTGCAACCCGACGTGAGCCTCACGGAGACCCCGGGCGAGTCTGGCATTGCATGGTCAGGGTCGAACGAAGTCGCGGCCAAGGTCACGGATACTGATTCGGTGAACACCACAACATCCACAAGCCAACCCGGTCTGGACAAACGCTTCTGCAGTGCTAGTTCCCAGAAACTCGGAGACTTTGTGGTCCACGAGGCTAGATCTACAGATTGTTGTGAACAAGGAGATGTGAATGAACAGGCAGAGGGATACCGATTATGGGACTGTTCTCAGTTGCAGGCTTGTATTGATGCCGCTGCTGTGTGTGCAACTTGTAAAGTTGGAACTCTGAAACTGAGCGAAAGAACAAGTATTGGAGCAACAAGAGGATGGAAGTCTGAGTTTATATGGATATGTTCAAACGAGAGTTGTACACAAAGCGATAATGCGGTTTGCCTGCCCAGCTGATCGTAGTCTGCTTGTGCAAAGCGTGCGCAGAAGCGCTCACACCTGCTGTATGTAAATGAGGCTCCTGTTGGATTCCTGCAGGGTGGAGCTTAGAAGCTTAGCTTGTGCCCAGCCGAAGCCACACCAAACAGTGAGAACCAGGCCCAATACTTTTGCCAAAATTCACAATTTTCCTTTACACAACCTGAAATCTCATTCCGGCATACAAAACTTAAAGGAAAAGTGCATAACATGTGTGAAAATAGCAAAAATGATGGTTTAACCCATTGTAACCTGATATATATCCTTAAGTAACATTCCAGAGACAATTTATAATTCATCGCTGACACATTCTTAAGTTGACTTTGTTTGGTGACCGTTATATTCGATCTAAAATCCAAGATAATGATTAAAACAAGAGGCCCATGGGCTTAATGCTCTGCTGGCATCGTTGCTATATTGCACCTGTTCATTTCAAAGCTGTGAGTCCAAGTGGCTTCTCAACATATAAAAAGCTTAATGTAAAAATTGTCCACCAGATGGCACTTCGCGCCAAATGTAATCAGCTTATTTGTGCAACTCCTGTGATGAATAATAGTGCATGTACCAAGACAACAATGAGCGAGTCCTTAACTTTATGTCCTCAGTAACCTTGGGACAGAAGATCAAGGACACCCAGATTATGTAATACAAGAGGCCCATAGGCCTGCCTGGTGCTGTGCTGACATTGCCATTGAAGTCCAAGCTACACCCTGCCATTACAAAATCACCTCTTTTAACTTTACAGGCATGGTGACATCACAAAAACATATCAAGGTCACTGATATTATATAAAATTCTAGCTCTGGACATTGTCTTTATATCCTGTAAATTTGGCAAGTCTAATCCAATTACTTTTCGAGATATGGAATTTTATATCTTAAAACACATTTTGGCTCATGATTTCCATCAAATTATAGGTGGCACCACTAGTATCAGTCCCAACTTAAACTTTGACCTCCCCCACAGCCCAACCAAATTTGGTGAAGATCTGCTACAAATTAAAGATGCTAGAGTGTTCACAAGATTTTCATATTTTGCATAATATTGTAGGTAGCACCACCAATATTGAAAACAAACCAGATTTTTATACCCCCTATAAGTTATGAAAGTTATATTGGGCTAACTTGAAAACTGTGGACAGTACTGCGGTCACAAGATTTTCACATTTTTACCTGTAAATTACATAATACTATAGGTGGCGCCACCAACATTGATGTCAACAAAGATTTTTATACACTTCTAAACGTTACATGGGCCTATATCAAGAATTGTGGGGTAAAGAGCATTCATAAGATGACCCCAAACTCAAACTGGCCATTTGACCTTGACCTTCAACCCGGATTAAAAAATGTTACGTCCAAAATATGCGTCCAACACCCAGCTTTCCATATAGAATCTGTATGTTCAAATTGGGTCATAACTTTTCGAGTTATGGAGGAAAAACAATAAACTTGGACAAGTGCCAAACTCCATTATTACTGGGTCACAGTGATCCAAAAAGCAGGTCAACAAGTACAGTTTTATGTATTATGTAATCAAGTGCAATTTTGATCTGGAGGTTGTAGGTTCAATTCTCTTTGCAATTGATGTCCAAGATACACCCGGCCATTAAAAAATCACCTTTTCAACTTTACAGGCATAGTGACTTCACAAAAACAGGTCAAGGTCACTGATATTATATAACATTTTACCTTTGGCCATGGTCTATACATCATATTAATCTGGTAAGTCTAATCCAATAACTTTTCCAAATATGGAAGTTTGCATCTTCAAACACATTTCGGCTCATAATATGTCAAAATATAGGTGGCGCCACTAGCATCATTACCAACTTACACTTTGACCTACCCCACAATCTCCCATTTGGTGAAGATCCGCCAAAAATTTACGATGCTAGAGTGTTCACAAGATTTTCACATTTTGACCCCTATATTACAAAATACTGTAGATGGCGCCACCAATATCAAACTCGGGGTAGATTTTCACACACCCTGCAAGTCCTGAAAGTTATATTGGGCTAACTTGAAAACTGGGGACGGTATTGCGCTAACGAGTAAAAATGTATGGACGGACGGACAGACATGCGGTCGCATAAGCTGTGCGAGATTTGGTCAGCAGAGATAACAAGTCATAACTCTATTAATGGCTTCATTTTACCCGTCTGAGAAAACATACGGAAACATTTATTCCTTTCACCGCATGGTGCCTAAATATGACAAGCCAGCTATGGAGTATAACAGTAGGTCTCTTCGGAAATAATCCACTAGTCATGAGATTTTATCTTGCGTTTTTGAAAAGTTGCAACATGATAAATATCTGAACAAAAATCATGTCTTTACCTGTGGTATCAAATCTTGCCTGGTATCAAAGTATGTTTTACTCTTCAGCAGTGCTTTAAGCATTCAAGTAAGCTCGTGAGTTACACAAAAGTGGCCAATATGTAGATGAAATTGACATACAAATCAATATATCGTTACATAATTTTTTTTACTTACAACACCGATGCAATCTTGGCCATATTACTTATGTGATGGCCCTCGTAGAGTCCAAAAAACATGGACGAATTGTCGTATTTCGTCATATATACCAGAATAACTGCCATCCATATCAACGCGAGATTTAAATCATATTATATTGTTTTTTGTTATCGTTTTCAAGATCTGAGCATTAGTGAAAGGCGGCTTCGTAAGGCATTGCACATAGTCGCCAAGCTTTCAGTTACGCTCGTGATTGCTATTTCACAGATATCTGTTGACATCGATACAACGTGGAAATTGGAAGTCCAGGCACCCACATGCAGCGTTTTGCTCAGCGCTTAGTCCGTTGACATTTACCACACATTTATGATGACATATAATTTTTTAAACAAGAGCCAAAGAAGAAACATGAATGATCCTCAAATAACTGATCTAATGGGACAGGCTCAGTTTTATTACTGCCAATAAATCAGCACTGATGATATCCAGTTTGGATGATGAAGCATCTGGTACCCTTGTCCTGGCAGGAACCATTTCAAGGGGTACCAACAGCTCCTTCTGCGAGAGATACAACCACACAGGGTGGCTGTGCCAGCAAGAGCCATGTATAGGAAAGAGTAACCATAGGTTCATGGGCATCAGTGTATCAGGCACCACCGTAATTGGCAGGGCAATTGTATGTCTTGCAGCACCTATCAATACAGGGTGCCAATCAGCTGTGGGGCAGGTATATGAGATGGGGGGGGGGGGGGGGCAGAAGGTGTTAGGGATTCCTGCATAGACTGAGATTGTTTCTAAAATGAAACTCCCTTTTGACCCCGGCCTTTGACTCTGCAAAGTTAAACTGCATTCACTGCTCCACTATCAAACACTTACATTGAACATATGGATTGTCTTGACTGCAAACCACACCGGATGTCTCAAAGAGACTTTTACAGCCTGCAGAAGAGCTACCACAATGCAATGCACGAGTATGTGACCTTTCTTTGTATCATATCTTCGCACTGATGTTCTTTTCCATACATTTTGATGTCAGGAAGAACTAAACCACGAGTCTACAAGCGAGTTCATATACAAACGAGAAGCACGAGGAGAGCCAAAACGCTGAGAATGGCCACTCTCGGCACTTTTTTCCAGAGAAATGCCAAGCAATTTGGTACAAATATCTTCTTCTCTGCATCTCTCGGCATTTTTGGCGAGAAATGACGAGATCATCCGATTTGTCTGTTTTTTCTCGGCATTTTTGCCAAGAAATGCGGAAGTCCTCTGCTCTACTCTTCTAGCCTCGGCATTTCGCGGCAAAACTGCCGTGAAATGTAGAGGTTGCTTTCTTCCTCATCTTACCTCGGCTTTTCTCGGCGAAAATGCGGAGAATTGCCAAGGGAAAGTTTAGGGAGAAATTTACCTAACCATTTCTCTGCAAAAATGCCGAGGCGTGCCGAAGTGAAGATTTGCAAGAAGACCACCTCGGCAATTCTGCCGAGAAATGACAAGTTGATATCTAGGGAGAAAAGTACGTCGGCTTTCCTCGGCATTTTCACCTCGGCACTTTTGCCGAGAAATGACAAGTTGATGTCCAGGGAGAAAGGTACCTCGGCTTTCCTCGGCATTTTTGCCGAGAAAAGCCGAGGCAAGGACAAGAGACTTGTACACCTCGGCACTTTTCAGCATTTTAGGAAGTCGCTACGACAAACAAGGCAAGTGTTGCTGAGCATATATCAGGGTTCACATTGTAATGCAAACCAAGACCAAGATCATGTGTTCATTGTAGGATATGAATGATTGAAAAATATCATCCACAATGGTATGTTACAAGAATCACGGTCAACTTCTATTATATAACATTTTCACCAAGTTAAAAAAATACATTGGTGCCGAAGGTTACTGGTTCGAGACCCGGCCGTTCCGTGGTCACAAAACATATATTTTCGGTGCTCCTTTGATGTGGTGGATGTACAGTCCGCGATCTGGGACAAATCCGAACACAGTACTTCATTTGCACTGGAATAAATACAACGAACTGGCCGTGTCGATTATAGCATTCACGCATACCTGCCTCCATTGAACCCTTCTTTTTAGGAATGGGGATTTGGTTCAGTTGGTATGTGCGTTTCCCATTTTCAGCTAGGTAACTTACTCAAGGTGCATGTAAGTGGTACCGGTTTTTTTTTCTCTCATTCTATGCAAACATACAGTGAGCAGGGGAAAAGGTCAGGACAGAAAATTCGGCTTGCTGGAATTGTATTGCGTTGCCTGAGCAACACTGCAAGGATGCATTAGGCAATATCCACTGTACATACTGTAACGTAAAGGAACTCAGATTCCTTTTCACTAATTGTTGAAAATAATACTAATTTAATTGGTACTATTAAAATATTATTAGTAAAAATGAATACTCCCTTCAGAACTGTCAGCTAAGATAATGAAACATTTAGAACCTCCGTAAAAGTTGAACTCCAGCTGGCAACGATGTTTATTTATGATGAAAAGTTATCAAAAAAAAAAAAATACAGAAAATCACAAACAGAACTTAGTCTCTACATATCAGTAGCTGTCAACATTTTGGGAACAGTTGCAATGCTTTTACATCTGTTAATTAAAGTGTGTGTGTCAACACACACTTTTCTGTTTTTCCTAAAATTCTTTATTAAAGTGTGTGTGTCAACACTTTTCTGTTTTTCCTGATATTATTTCTTTCTTTCTTCTTTACCCGCAAATTTTTCCGACACTTTTCTCGGACACTATTATACATAGAAACTCCAACCTTGGCATGATTGTACCTCCAAACAAGGATTTTTACCATTTTATACAGAGGAATGAAGATGTTTAAAATTATGCAAATTACGGGCATCTGAAATTTTAAATCTAAAATATCTTCAAAAGTATTATAGAGATGTCATTCCAACTTCTACTACGGGATTATTGACCAGTGCGCATCTAATGAATTTAAAACAAAAGTTGTAGCAATTTAAATTTTGTTAATCAGCAGCATTGGAAATTTTAAAACTTGAATATCTTCAAAACTATTATAGATAGAAATGTCATTTTAACTTCTGCTAGGGGTTTATTGACCATTGCGCATCTAATGAATCTAAAGCAAAACTTGTTGCCCTTTAAATGATGCTAATTAGCAGCATTTGAAATTTTAACACTTGAATATCTTCAACACTATTATAGATAGAGATGTCATTTCAACTTCTCCTTGGGGGATGTTGACCATTGCGCATGTAATTAATCTAAAACAAAAGTTGTAGCAATTTAAATTATGCTCCGTAGCACCATTAGAAATTAAAAATCTTGAATAGCTTCAAAGCTACAATAGACCGAGATGCCACTCCAACTTCTACTCCCGTGTTATGGACTAGTTGTACATTGCCATACCAATATGCTTTGAAGACACACACACTGATTTGCTATGCAGGAAATCATCTTTTCTAGTTGGACTATTTATTTATGGAAATCATATCATATGCATTCCATGATTTTCATCAAACTGAAGTGCTGGTGAAGTTCATTTATAACTTAGAACAAGAACTGTGTTTTAAATACAATATTCAATTCCCTGTGGGATCCTCCTGTTAATAAGGCACATAATGACCACAGTGCAACTTGACAATGCAGTTTAAATTTTTAACTGCACGCCACACCTTTGTGTTGGAGCAACCTTCCAGCTTCCAACAGGGATGATTACTCTTCTGATCAAATTAATTAGCATAAGTAAACAAGGGAATGGGATAAATAGGTTATCTTCATGCACATACCAGCTGACCTTTGAACAACTCAATAAAATCTTAAGCATGCTGAAACCATCATGTCTGCTGTTCTGGGCATACTGCAAGCTAAGGCTGGATCACATATTCCCTACTTCCCAAGTATTTGAACAGGATTTGGTCAGAAGCTACAGAACAATATTACCATACCTGTAGGAATGTTGCAATATGTGGCATAACCCATTACATTTGTGTGCCCTTTCTGTATCAGATTATTACACTACATCCCTTAACAACAACCTTCATTTTTATCTATGTCTGCATTAAATATCAGTGGAAGTATGACATATCCATTCTGTGCTTCCAATTACATTTCAAACAATCAATAAATGTCGGGGCATACCCAACACAAGTAACTTGTTTCGGCGTTTTAGGGTGGTTCTTGGCATTACACAGTGTTTGCCGGCATTACAAAAGCTGGGAAACACCAAACTCCAATTACGCCTTTTGGGGCTTGGCGTTAGCCAGCGTTCGTTGGAGTTTGCCAGCATTAGTTGCTTTTCCCAGCGTTTGTAACCCTTTCAACACTGGCAAACGCCAACCAATGCTGGCTAACGCCGAGCCCCCAAAGGCTTAATTGGATTTTGGCATTTCCAAGCATTTTTAACGCCGGCAAATGCCATCTCACGCTGGCAAACGCTGTGTAACGCTGGGAAACGCCCTGACACGCCGAAACGCACCCACTAACGCCGAAACAAGTTACTAGTGTAAGCTGATGCCAAACTTCACTTGATAACCATAAATATCAACTTTAAAAACAAATACAATTTATATACGATAACAAGAGACCCATGGGTCTAGTGCTCTGCTGACTTTTAATGCATTACAATAACATAAAGACTGGGAACATAGCAAGTGTGTTTATTGTTTAATTGGGAATGCAAACTTCACGTGAAATATTGATCTGGAGGATAGACACTCTGCTCCAATGATGTCAGAGGTATTCCCTACCATCACCAAATCATTTCTCTAAACTTTACAGGCCTGTTGACCTATAAATATGAGGTCATGCATATTCTACAACAGTGTCTGACATAATCTGTATAACATATCAATTTGAAACTGTCTAGCTTAATAGTTTTGGAAGTTTAGAATTTTATCTTGTTCAATACATTTTGACTGATAACTTCCGTCAAACTGTAGGTGACACCACTAGTATCTCCATCAATTGATATTTTGACCTCAACAATCACACTAAATTTCATAATGATCCACTTAAATTAGGGATGGCAGAGCCTTCACAAGATTTTCACATTTTGACCTCTACCTTTCAATTGCCCATGAAACCTTCACCTTCAACTCAGATTACAAATTCATTCAATTCAAAGTGTTCATTTTTTGCATCCAGCTATCCAAACACGATCCGCTGTTCAAATTAGGTTATAACTGTTTGAGTTATTGAAGAAAACAGATGAACTTGAACAAGCTCCAAAGTCCATAATCATTGGGTCAAAGAAACTCAAAAAGTAGGTCACCAAATAGAATTTTATGTACAATATACTCAAGTGCAATTTATTTTGATCTGGAGACTCACTTCTCTTTGCCATTGATGTCAAAGCTACACCCTGTTATTACAAAATCATCTCCTTCAAATTTAATGGCCTGGTGACCTCAGCAAAATATGTCAAGATCACTAACATTAAGCAACATATAAGCACTGGACATCACTTATATATACATGTACATATCTTTTAAATCTAGCATGTCTAACTCAATTATTTTCAATATATGGGATTTTATGGCTTTCAACACATTTTGGATCATTATTTCTTCAAATTATAGAAGACACCACTGGTATCATATGCAGCCAAGACTTTGGCCTCCTTCAGTATCCCATTAAATTTCATGAAAAATCCATCAAAAATTAAGAATGCTAGACTGGTCACAAGATTTTCATATTTTGACCCATATATAAAATAATACTGCAGGTGGTGCCACCAATATAACAAGAGGGCTGTGTGAACAGCCCATGCTCAGCTGACCTACATATTCATCACACTTGTGGCTCTGTGAACTTGGGATAGGATCAAGGTCAGCCATGTTCTGAGTAGGTCTGACCTTTATAGAAGAACACTAACATGTGAAACATCAAGGTCCCAGTTCAAGTAGATCTCAAGTTATAGTGAAGAGTGAAATTCATGTATGTTGCACTGTGACCCCAGAAAGGAGGTCAAGGTCATTCATATACTGTCTAAGCATGACCTTCATAGAGAAACATCAGAAAAATCAGGAATCCACAGCAGTGCTACCTAGTTAACATCTTTGCTTGACCCTTTCACAAAGAACATACCAAGAAAGTTTCAACTAAATCTGAGTAACGGATCTGGAGAAGTCACAAATAATGAAAACACACAAAAATTCATAACCAATTTGCAAAAAATAGCTGCACCACCTGGAGAACAAATTAAAAAGTATGAGTCCCCACGAGTGTTCTTATGTAATATCAAAGCAACTGGGTGAGCAGCTGTGGGAAAAAAAAGACTTTTTAAGATTTGCCTAAAAAAAGAACGAAAAAAATTCATTAAAAATAAAAAAATCAATGTAGCATGACCATTTGAACAAACCTGGTAGAAACCCACCCATGGTACATTGCCACTAAGTTTGAAGTCAATCTGGATGACAGTTTTAGAGAAGAGGTGGAAAATGTGAATCAGCATTACAAGGTCCATTGACTCACATAGTACAATAGGAAAGCTGCATTGACCGACAAGTACCCGAATTGAAAAAAAAATCATTAAAAATCAGGAATCCACAGCAGTGCCACCTAGTGAAAAACTTTGTTTGCAATTGCACAAAGCAACATATCCACCAAGTTTCAGCTTAATCTGAGTGACGGTTCTGGAGAAGTCCAAAATAGCAAAAACACACACAAAAATCATAAAAAAATGGAAAAAATCGCAGCGCCACCTGGTGAACAAATTAAAAACTAAGAGTCCCCAGAAGTGTCCCTGTGGGATATCAAAGCAATTCGGTGAGCGGTTTCGGAGAAATTTTTTCAAGATTTGCCGCCCCCCCCCCCCCAAAAAAAAAAAACAACAACAAAAATCCAAAAATCATTGGAGCGTGACCATTTGAAAAAACTTGGTAGAGACTCACCCAAGGCATATCCCCACCAAGTTTGAAGTGAATCTGGATGATGGTTTTGGAGAAGAAGTCAAAAAGGTGAATTGTGGACGGAAGACAGACCCTCACAAAAGCTCAGCTGACTGACAGGTCAGCTGAGCTAAAAATGGAAGTAAAATTTTCATACACTTTACAAATACTGAACGTTGTATGGACCTAACTCGAAAACTGTGGGGTGCAGAGCATTTGCAAGATTTTGACATTGTGACCCCTACGTTCAAAGTGGCAAACTGATCTTCACCTTCCATATGGATAAGAATTATGTTCAAAATGTGCTCCCTGCATCCACCTTTGCAAACATGAAATATTTGTTCAAATTGGGTTAAACTTTTTCGAGTTATTGAAGAAAAACAATTAACTTGGACAAACACTAAACACCATGATTGTTGGGTCACCGTGACCCAAAAAGTATGTCACTAAGTTGAGTTTTGTGTACAATGTACTTGAGTCCAATTTTGATCTGGAGGCTCATTTTTCTTTGCCATTGCTGTGCAAGCTACACCCCCACATTACAAAATCACCTCTTTCAACTTTACAGGCCTGCTGACCTCATTTCAAAAGGTCATGGTCACTGATATTACAAAGTATTAGCTTTGGTCATGATCTACATATCTTACAAATTTGACATGTCTAACGCAATTATTTTTAAAGATATGGAATTTTACATCTTTCAGCACATTTTGGCTAGTAGTTTCTGCCAAATTACAGGTGGCACCACTAGTATTACACACAACCAAGATTTTTACCACCACAATCCCACTTAATTTCATGAAGATCCATCAAAAATGCTATTGGTCACAAGTTTTTCACATTTTAATCTATGTATTTCAAAATGATGTAAGTGGCGCCACCAATATGGAACTGAACCTAGATTTTCATACAATCGATATGTCCTGAAAGTTGTATGGGGATAACTTGAACATTGTGGACTGTATTGTGTTCACAAGCAAAAGTTGACAGATGGGCAAATGGAAGGATAGACAGGTAGATGGACAGACAGCCATGAGTGATCATGTAAGCTCTGCAACCTTATGTCTGCAGAGCTAATAACTTGCATACCTGCAAGATAAATGTTTGGACCCCAGGCAATCATGAAGCTACATTTTTGTACCTATTTCCCTGGAACACTGTCTTCTGAGTTACTGAAATACATTTAGCTCACGCAAAAGTTTGAAAAGCATTTACCATATCAACAGTTCATTCTGTTTGTTCAAAAATTGGGGTTAAATGAGACCAAAGGACTAGGCCATGCACTACAAAATGTCCACAGGGAAGACAATCATTAACCCTTTTCCCTTAAATTATGACAGAGTCAACATATTTCCTCTGCATAGATTGGGCACTATGGGGCCTGGTAATGTGACAGGTATCATCCACAATTCTGCTGCAAACTCTTGTTTATTACTGTTGAAATTAGAGTAAAACAGGGAATCAAAGGGTATTTGACTGGCTCACTTTGCCAAAATATCACGTGGCAAATGCATTAATAAAACACAGCATCAGAAGCACAATTGAGCACATCAGACAAAGCAGTGCCTTTCAGTCACTACCATCAGTTGCAGACTCAAATTATGAGAATCACTTTTGGAGTTCTGATGGAGCACAGTTGGCAACATGAGATTCTGCATCGAGGTGTCCACCTTAAAACACCAAGTTAAGGTTAGCTGTTATTTGCCACTAAACAGTAAATACTTTGTCACACTTTCAGCAATAAATGTTTGTAAGATATTAAACCAAGGAATAAAATCCTATAAAATTATGAAAACCAGGCAGCTGTTAAAAGCCATTCACTATGGTATACAGTCTCATCCAGTATATTTTATAAAGTAAGCCATTTTACATGTACATTTATACACAAGTAAATGAGCTGCCCATGCAAACGAACTTGTCTACCACACCAGCAACTAAGTACATGGCAAGATAGGTCACTCAGTATGGTTAATACATACATGTACTTGGGCAAGCACACTATAGAATATTTCAAATCAATTTTGGTCTTGCATCAATATCAGTATATTTACCACAGACTGCCTCTCTCTCTTTCATGCATACACACCCTTCTTCACTCTTTACAATACACTTCCTGTTCAGAATATTTCTTGGACACCACATCACAATATTGGCCATTGCATATCTTATGAAAACTGTATAAGTGTCATAGCATTAAAAATTATGGTAATTGGTGACTTTTCATATTTACAAACTTGTATATACTCAAATTTTAAATGTGACATATACACAGTTCTTCACTGTGGGCACACAAATTTCCAACAATGTAACTTTTCTATTCTACATGTACTTTCATTTGTATTTCTTCATTTAGTAGGATCTATTATCCAGCTTGGAAGTACATAGGCTAAATGCCAGCAAAAGAGCCACAGTAAAGACCAAAATACACAGCTTCCCCAGCCATGGCTCCACACCACAAATAGCTTCTGGCCCACCCTGATTAGGTCACTTTATTTTGTGTAATCCTTTCACCACTTGAAGAAATTAAGGTCTAGGTGTCCCAAGAAGCATCCCTATGCAGTTTTAAAGCATTTGGAGGAGCACTTTTGGAGAAGATTTTTGAAGATTTGGCCAAAAAATCAACACAAAAATTCACCAAAAAAATCCAAAAATCTTTGGAGCATGACTAACTGAACAAACTTTGTAAAGACCCACCCAAGGTAGATCCCCACCAAGTTTGAAGAGTATGTGGCTGATGATTTTAGAAAAGTAAAAAATGTGAAGTATATGTATATGTACCAATACAGTCCCCATTGACTCGCATATATGGTAATCAATAGTAATTTATGGACTTACCGGTAAGTACCCAAACTGAAAAAATAAGTAAAAATTCAGGAATCCGGAGCACTACCACCTAGTGAAAGAAAAATTTGTTTCGCCCTTCCACAAGCTACACTTCTACCATGTTTCAACACAATCTGAGAGACTGTTACAGAGAGGTCAAAAATAGCTTCAGCACACAAAAATGCATAAAAAATAGAACAAAATATCACAGGGCGATCTGTTGAACAAATTAAGCAATGCCTACAAGTGTCCCTATGCAATTTCAAAACAATTCGCTATGTGGTTTCGAAGAAGGTTTTCAAGATTTTGAAGAAAAATGAACAAAAATTTAAAAAAAAATCAAACAATCACTGGACCATGACCAATTGAGTCTCATGAGTGGACAATTTTCATGCACAGAACACTTCCAGGTGGCAATACATGTAGTGGTCTTAGACCACATTTCAGCAATTCATTCAGGGCACACAAGTGGTCTTTTGGCAGATTTCCCTGTGGACACACTCCTGTGATGTGCCCACTGTTGATGTCATCACCTTTGGGTTGCACCCTCAGTCTCATCATATTCATGTACTTACAGTAAAACCTGTCAGAGTGAACACCTGACTTAAGTGAACACTTTTTTTGGTCCCTTTTGGCCATTATATTTAATAAGGAGCATTCAAATTATATACTCTGATTACACACCTGCCATTAGTGAAAACCTAACTTTTGTGAACAGTGAATGATTCTTTGGGTCCAAAACTACAAATTCAACCTGAGATTTGAGAACACAACCGCCAAAGAAAAATAGCGTTCAGAGAACGGATTACCCTCAACACCCACAATCTTTTCCCCTCAAACCTGCATTTTCCTTTTTTCCCCCCACGACTTTACAACAGAACACTTTACATACAATTTCCATATTGTTGTCCATGAAATTAAAGAGAGCAAGTGTGCCATAATACGGTGTAACTGCACCAAAAATTTGATGCAGCTGCGATGAACATATACAGTCAGGCCGCCTTTAACCGTCACTTGATAATTCAGCACCCTTGAAATTCGGCAGCAATGAGCTGTGAACGGATTTCCCCCATTGATTTACTACATGATAATCCGGCACCCTTGAATTTCATCACCAGCATGTTAATTGCAGAACAAAAGGGCTTTTTTCAATGTAATTTGCCTCTTTAATCCGTCACTTGATATTCAATGGAGCATATACCTTGCAATAACATACCTTATTGTGCCGCACCGCAAAATCAACAACCACCTGATGTGTTCCAACAAGTTCCGAGTTGATAAGATGTTTAATTGTTCCCGCCTTAAATGGTTAAATTTCATTGCAATGACCAGAATCCAATGAGGGATTTTGTGGTGACGACGTAGCAAAAGTTAGGCGCAGAGAAGAACAGTTAAAAGATATAAAAAGTGAGCGCAGTAAACAAAAAACAAAAAAAAAGAAAGAAATTTGGATTTCTTCGTGCCAAAATAGGCTATTAAAGGCAAAATATGTCCAAATACGTGTGTGAGATATACATTAGGGTTGGGACATTTATGCCCGCTCGCTCTAGTAATTTTGAACGTAACATTAATTGTACATATGGATACGAATACACTGAATAAAGTTTTGTTCCTATAATTTGCACGTTTCATTTTTAAAATTTCATATGATTGGTAATACGTGTATGTGATTATGTTTTCATTTACTCATTGTTAGGTGCAAATTTGGTCTCTTATTCTCTATATATCCTGGTAATTATACTGTGATTTGTTAATCTGGCAGCCTTGCTAATCCAGCTAAATGACCAAAATCAGATGGCGCCAGATAAACGCGGCCTGACTGTACTTCTGGAGATATCCCCTAGTACCCAACTCAGAGGCCTTGAAAAAAGTACTTTGAAGTTTCGTAAAAAGTTTAAAAATACAAACAGGAAGCTGGTTTTTAATAGGAACCTGGTCCCTTACTAGATACATCTTGGGACAAAAATTTGGTAAAGCTGTGGTCAATTTTTTTGTTTGAGATATCGCTGCAGCATTGTCAGGGTTCATGCCACTCGGACAGCTTTCAAATATATACATTAAAAGTTTCATTTAAAAGTTTAAAAATAACCACAGGGAGCTGGTTTTTCCTTAAAACCTGGTCCATTATACAGTTCTTCTGTGACAAAAATTTGGTAAAGCTACAATGAATATGTTTTGAGATATTATAGTAATGTGTTCCCCTTGTGCACCACTCAGACAGCCTTGAAATAAATACTTTAAAAGTTTTATAAAAAGTTTAAAAATATTAAGAGGAAGTTAGTTTTCAATAGGAACATGGTCCATTATAAGGTAAAATTTTAGTACAGCTATGGTGAACATTTTTTTTTTTTTTTTAATATTGTGGTATATATCGACAAGACAGACAGATGGACAGAACATTTGGTGATGCAGGGGGCGACAATACCTTCCTGCATTTTATGTGCCCAGGGTAAAACAGAGAAAGTCATTATTTTTGTGTATTTTAGATCCTCAGAAAGATTTTTATCTCCCAAGTGGTCGATATACAACTCCCATGCTATGCCATATCACATATGGTTACAGATAAGACAAGCTGACTACAAAAAAGGTCTCCTGTGGCGAGGGGCCTGTCTATCAATGGGATTAAATAAGATTGTTTAAAGGTGCAAACTAGGCTGACAACAACTGTCACTGCAACAAAGCAAGGTTCAAACAATTTATGGCCAAGACTTCTGAGCTGCTGTTTGTGCAGTACATTCAGGCTGTTAGCACTGCTACATGTAACATATTATATGCCACAAACACATGTATTATTGTGCTAGGGTGTGAACAGTAATCTATGTCCCAGAGGGTGTTTTCACCATTGACACATATGTGGGACTACACAGTGCCAATACATGTACAAATAAAGAGGTCTTTTCAATGTACCTGAATAGTTTGTATCATATTCATAGTTAAAGTACATGTATCCTTGAGATTAGTGAACACCTCCAATTGGTGAACACTTTCGCCCCTTCCCAAAAACGTTCACTAATCTCAGGTTTTACTGTATTTGGTAATTCACTTCACTGTTTACCACAGATGTCTGTAAAGTTTATGAGGTATGCACTGATGTCACCTAAAACTTGAGCAGTTCTTTTTGTGCACCTTTTACATGTAAGCCTCAATGTTCTTCATAGTTGTCTACTGACCATACACTGTACACCCTTCTGCCATGACATAGAACTTTTACACCTATGACCCAAATTAAATGTCATCCATCTCATATTATACCTAGACAGTGCCTTTGTGCTCTGTTTTCACTCAAACTTCAATACTTGACCTCCATGTGTGAAGCAATATTATGGGATGCAGCCAAGGAAACATGCTTACACTTGTACTCATTTTTAGGCGAAAAAAAACACTATGTATTTGCATGGATATAAATCTAACAAAGCAGCCACTGGTTCAGCACTATGATGAACACCATCCGTCACTACCTGTCACCATTTCTAGTTACGTCTAACATAACAGTTTATACAGTGCCTGGCCTCTTGTTGGAGTCTTGAGCAGGTGAGGCTACTGGTGCAAATCTGCTATAGGTATACACAGACAGCATCACAAGAGACGCTCCTACAGAAAATGGTATTGAAAGATTAAAGTCAAAAAAGTAAATGGATGCCACACAGGACAATATTATAGCTGCTGATGTTGCAAATCCTTTAAGGATATTGTCTGCATACTTGATAACTGCAGCCACCATCAGTCCACCTAATGACTGTAGACAAACCACAAACCACACCACTGCATCATATCCAAAGTAAAATCCCTGTTGGCTAACTTTTTTTCCATCATGCAGTCGCATTGTTATATATCCAAATATCACTCCCAAGAAGGCTAGCTGTACATTTCGTAACCAAAGTGACTGCTTTGTTCCTTTGAGGATTTTCTCAAAATAAATGGCAGCAAACCCAGACATGATGCAAGATACCAGAACAGCAACCACACCAACCAATGAATTCTGCTCCCGCAACACTTTCCTGGATGGTTTGTTGTCATATGGCTGGAGTTGCACCACAGACACACCCACAAAAAGCAGCACCAGCGACAACCATTGCAGCTTGCTCAGCTTCTTGCCCAACATCACCACGGCAAAGAGAGCCGTGAACAGGATCTTCAGCTGATACGTCACCTGAAACAAAAGGCACAGGCTGTGTATTTCACTTCGTGTTCAGTGTTCATACTTCACAGCTCTTTTGCCCCCTAAACACTTCACTTAGTAGTTCATTTTGTCACTCTAGTCAAATACGTCTCATGCATGTATGTTCAGGTGGCTGGAATTTTTACAATCATGGGATAATTTTACATGTATGCATTTTATTTGTATACTTAAAACATGTGCATTTACAACTCTTTTTAATCCCTCAAAGAGTTAGAAAAAGCTTTTATGTCTACTTAAACTGATATAGGGCTCATCTTTCAGGCACAGTGAAACCTCCCTAAACTGAATGTCTTTGGGAGGGAAGAAAAGTGTTCAGCTTAAAGAGGTTTATAATTATAAAGTATTCAGACAGAAAATTGAGACTAAATAAAAGGCATGTAGCTTTATTGATGTATTCAGCTACTTGGGAGGCATCACTCTACTGTAAAAACCCACAATGGAAAATTCTCTCACTTTTTTCATTTTTTTTTCCTAATAGTGTGTGTTTGTGTATGTATGTATGTATGTATGTATGTATGTACGTACGTATGTATGTATGTACAATGTATGTATGTATGTACAATGTATGTATGTAATTATGTATGTATGTATGTATGTATGTATGTATGTGTACAGTTAAGCCCATGTTAAACTTTGCAACCTTTTCCCAACCATTTGAGTGAAAGGCAAACCTTTTTCAAACACTTGCCAAACCATTTCCTCTTATTGCATCAAAACCCTTTTACACCTTTCTCTAATGGTTAAAAATCATTTCATACACTTTCTCAATCTTGTTGATGAAAATGTTGAAATGGTTTTAAATGTTTGCAACCGTTTCAACCATTTGAAACACTTTCTCAACATTTTACAAACCCTTTGTCAGCCTTTTGTAAACCTATTACAACGTTTACAAACCCAAGTACAACACTTTGCAACACAAAAAATTAATTTGGCTGTTAAGTTTTAGATGGGCTTAACTGTGTATGTTTATATATATATAATACTTCAGCAATGGGGGGTCTTTATGTACATGTACAGTGATACCTGGTATTTAACGCCACCGTTAATGCCACACAAAATGTTCACATATATGACACGTGGTCTTTCACTGTACGTAAGCTAGCAAAGAAATTAAAGGACAGTGTCTGGAAATGGTGGTCTTAAAAACTAATGTGGTCTTTCATGAGAGGTGGTCTTTACAGCAGGTACCACTGTATGTAAGACTCAGGCAGACCACAGACTTGGGGACAAAACACTGGTCCCCTAAGTCTGGTATATTCTTTATGCTTATCTGTATTTACATATGATCACCCTATTACTGAAAAAGATATGCTTACATGTATCTGATATTCAGTTAATGAGACACAAAAAAAAAGTTTTTATTTAAGGTATTTGGTTAGGATCATACTAATTATACTAGGTACTTGTGCGGTCTCGCTAAAACTGCAATTTAGGCACTGGTCCACCTAATGGTTATTATTTCAAAAATATACTTTTGTGCTGCATTGGCCCTCATCATGCAACAAGAAAGCACCCATACATTTGGGCAGATCTCTTAATATGAAGCACACAAAATTTAATTCTTGCAAAAACAAGTGACTTAGAAATAATTGACAATTTAAAAAGTCACAGTCATATGAACTTGATAAAGGTTATCATCATCTGTTTGTAATACATGCAAGTACATGTATTATCAATTTGTCCAGGTCATGGTGGGGACTGTCAATGTTTTACAGTGACAGGGTCAGATATTTTGGTGGAAGAAGAAATTAGTATGCAAGTCTTGTGGTTTGAGGGTGTTTTTCTACGAAAGATGCTTTATCTGTCATATGTCAAACTTTTTAAGTTCTCATCCCAATAAAATCAGATAAATAACTGTTGAAATGGCTCATATTCAACAGAGTGGTCATGGACTCTGTTGACGTATGAATCCTGGACCTCTGTTGTTTAAAGTCCCTGTCTTCAATGTTAGGTTCTAAAAGAAGATCTTTATCTCCCAAATGACAGTGAATCAAATTAACTTTAAACCTTATCGTCAATAAGACAGTTTCACTTTCAATTGATACAAAGCACTGGGAAGTTTTTCTATCACGTCATATAATATACATATACAGCCTGAACATCTTCAAAAGACAATTTAATATCGCACATCTATTTCTGGACTCTCCAATGAACTGAAAAGAAGCCATATTATTTTTCATAAATATAATGTTACGTCGTTACCACAGTGTGATGTCATTACCCAGTGGGGGAATGCATGGAATGGAAATCCCCAAGAACATTACGAGCTCTCAGGTAAAGTGACGTCAACACCATATTATGTCTTCATCACAGATTTATGTTAATATGGGAACCGCTTCATTAATATACAGAATAAAAATTGATTATTCGTTGAGCCCCCATACCCTGATGAAGGCTCTAATGTTGGTTCTTTCTTTCTGTATTTATTATTCGATGTTACATGTATACATAAGTTACAAAATTAACTGAACAGGGGACTTACAAAAGTCTGCAAAAATCATTTAAAATACAATGTATTAAAAATCACTAATGCATGACCAAATAAAGTTAATTGATAGCCACCACCCATTGAACAACCTAGGGTCTAGGGGTACCCTGAAGCAATCTCATTACATTTTGAAACAGCAGGTGAAGCAGTTTCTGAGATATTTTTTAAGGATTTTCCTTGAAAACAGACCAAATTTTGTTATGAAATCCAAATTCACTGGAGCATGAATATTGGAATAAACTTGGTAGAGACACAACCCCAGCATGAGCAATGCCTTAACACCACATTCAATACCATCAAGTGATGTTAATGTACATGTATATAAAGACTAAAAGTAGCCCTAAAACTGACCCCTGGGGAACACCAGGTTCCATGCAGCCAACCTGAATTTTGACTCAAGGTAGTAACTGGCTGAAAACTATTTCTCAAGCAGCCAAAGACCCGTACAACAACAGGTCATCAGACACTACATCATCCATCCATATGTAATATACAGTAGGGCTATGTACTATATGTAGTCAAACACCTTGAGAATTTGGGACATGTAGATGAATAAAATGCATATATGTAGGTTACATAAGATGCTTTTCTTGTCGACTTGATATCACTTTCAATTTTTTATTTCTCTCAGAGTATAGGTTACCTGGAATGTGGCAGCCTCCAAGTTTGACACAGCTACGTAGAGCAGGTTGTTCTGCATTACAAACACTACTGAAGGCACAGCGATCTTGGCACAATCCAATGGCTGCTGGATGATGTTTTCATGAAGATGTTTACCAAACCTGAAATTTTACACAAAAAAACAGTAAAATATCCCTACAATACAACCATTACTGCGTCTGTAATGGCCTGTATATGACAGGAAAAGTCTATTTGTGCTAATATTTGTACTAATGTATTTCCTATTATGAGATGATTGACAAACTGTTTGTTTTACATTCATATTTCATTATGGCCCTTTGAATTTGTCAATATAATAAACAGCTACAAACAAAACGGCTTAATACTTCAATTCAATGTTGGGGTTTGTGAGACAGATGTATGTAAACTTGTCAGTAGCCATATTTGAAAGCACATTTTCTTGTATTTCGGTCAGTGTGTTCCATGTTCTACAGGTACAATGCAGGTGATATCAGCACATAGGTAAATTACACATGTAACACTCTGGATAATCTTCAGTACAGAGACAAGTTTTGCACATGTGATATTGAACTCAAAGAAAAAGGCTTATCAATTTGTATGTCCACAAGCCCAATTCAAGTTGAATTCCTGTATGATAGACGAAATAAAAATTTCAAAGCACTTGCCCCACAGGCAACCCAAAATTATGCTTCCATACATGTGCATGTATATAGGACATGAATGGAGGGACAAATGATTAAGAACAGGGATTATGTTTAGTATCATAATAACCTGCTCTAAGGAAAAAACCTGAAAATAGGATTGCTGAGCACTCGTGGTAGTGAGACCATTTATCACTTCATTATATAATTATATAATTAGTTGCTTAGACAAAGGTTATTGTCTCTTTAATCACTTCCTGGCCACTCATGCATTACATTGCACATTTCACAGTGAAGAGTGAGCTTTGCCTTACCAATTTATTCCAAGGAAAAGTAAGGCATTTTTTTATTACTTCTGTTCAAAATGTGACAATATCATGAAAATACAGATTTTCCTTTGTACATGTGCCACATGCAAAAATATCAGCCACAATATTGCAATACTAAATGTATGGTACAAACGACACAATGGTGATAGCACTTCGAGTGCGACCAGTTTTGCCCCTGTGTGGGGCTTGTCAAGCATTGAAAATTTAACGGCTGCTAAAACTGTATCAACAGTAACATAAACAGCGGCTGCTACATTCTATTTCGCAGTGACAGAAGCCACGTAGCTCCAACTGAGTTTTATGACGTCATAAAGTGGACACTGTGACCACTCCTCTGAACTTGACCATCTCAGGGGGTTCTAGTGATGGTCTATGTCCAGTTTATTAATGAATAAAAAAGTAATAATAATGGAAAAAAAATACTGAATATAGCCCGAAAATACGGATTCATGACTTCCTAGATTATGCAAGAAAATATGAAAAGTCATGTTATGAATAACCCTTGTAAAGATATCGTGCCCAACATGTACAAAAAGTGATGACATAGGTTCTAGTTCAAGATACATGTACTGGTTCTTTATTCCTATCCGATCCGTTTCGGCTCTCACTTCTGCTTTTCTCAAGGATATTACATTGAATAAAGTCCTATTCATATATATTATGTATGTATGTATGTATGTATGTATATACAGTGTATATATATATATATATATATATATATATATATATATATATATATATATATATATATATATATATATATATATATATATATATCACTTGTGTCATTATTCTAATTGAATAAATACAGCTGGACCTGTGGTCCAAAGCCTTTTGCAATGGATATATATCAGAAACATGAGTGGCTGGACCAATAGTCCAAAACCTAATTTGAATATATTTTCCTGTTGCTCATTTCTCGGCAAGTCTGGCGATCCCCTCTGTCAGTCTCTTCTTCTAGTTGTGGACACCCCTGGTGTGATAGGTATAAGGAATATGCCCTAAATCAGGTAGCTCATTCATTTAATATTTAGTTTTTGATGGGAGAACTTCTGTTAAATAATTATACGGAAAAACACATTATTATCAATAAATTACCCATTTTAAAAAACTTTTTACAATTGTATTAAATTCAGCTCATTGATGAAATAATGTCTTCAAACCTTTAGTTCTATGTTGACTCTTATATCTGTTGAACCTCTAATAAACATTTCTCTTTCATCCTGCTTATACTGATGGAAAGTCACTCATCATGTAGATATGTATCATGTCTCTTCTACCATTAGTTTTTATTTTCATCTTTTACTTCTTTATAAATAATATTAATCTTATAATTAAACATCTTGAATTTAGCTTCACTGTCTAACCCTGTTGTAACCTTACACAGGATCAAAGTTCCCATTTTCAATGTCCATCCAGTATGTATTTCATATGATTAAAGTCCTGTGGTTTCTGTTCGCTTAATATTCTTATGTTTCTTGTTTTATCATATATTGGAAATATATTAAAATATATGAAATGATGTGAATTTTCATTGTTTTAAAAGTCCTTTGGTCCATTGCTTATCAACTCATTGGTTACTATTGTCTGAATCGCTGGAGTCTGAAAGATACAGATCTTCCATCAGAGTTTCAATTTCACTTTTCTTCTCCATCTTCTTTCCTTCCATAATCTTTTCTTTTTCTTCAACTGGAATGTTCATATGTTTGGCTTCAAGTTCTTTTGTGGACTGGGAGGGTATTTTGTCCGGGAAACTCAGATGCGGTGTTCGTATGGCACAGTAATATGGAGGCGTATATACTTTTTGATGTTCCACTCTGAGGTACTCAGGGCGACGGATAGAAGGCCACCTTACTTTCACTTTCTTTAGTGTTTTCTATCTTCTTTACCTGTGTGTGCTCGTTGCTCGGGCCAGGTGCAATTCTAGATTTGACTCTTTATGTTTTCCAATTTCCCCCCTGCTTTCCATGGCCTTTTGAGCTGGTTTGGTTTTAGGGCCTTCTCCTTTGGTTGGTATGTGACGTGTGGTTCCATGTATTCTTCTGAATGGGCCTGAAAATGTCTTTGATAGTCCTCCAGCCCTCCTATGCTCTTCAGCCATAGCGGCCAAATATATCTTCTGGGAGCATCTTGCATTGGTGGGTGATAAGGTGTCTCCTTAACGCCCGCAGACTCTTGTAGCCATTTTTGCACTTGTGGCAGTATACCCTCATCTTTCTTTTTCATTAAGGTTGTTTTATGTTAATGCCTAAGAGGCTGGTTGTCGGGAGTTTCAAATTTCACGCTATTACCCTGGCGACACATATATTATTTTGTGACGTCATTACTTCTGCCCAGTGCGTATTGAAATGTTCCAAAATGTGGTCTGACTCAATAAAATGATTGGCCAAGGGTTTATTCTGCTTTTTGCTTATGTCACTTAGGGGCCCAATCGTGTTCTCCTGGAAATAGTTACATATTCAGATACCTGGGTATTATATTAAGCCTGATTTGTGTACCCAAGTCCAATATTTTCTTCCAAGTCACTTTACACTTTGGTGTGTCTCATGTTTTTTCATACTTGTACATATATATCTTCCAATGACATTTAATTGAGATGCAAGACCTTACATTATAGGATACCATAATTTCTTAGGATAACCATGATGGTAACACTTCCAAAAACATATCTGAATAAGCAGACTTTTAGCCATGTAAAGTATGATCAGAAACTACTAAAAGGAACAATTTACATTGATGCACCATCAGTCAATCACTGCAACTTAAATATTGGTGATATACAATAAGGTGTTTTATTGCTTTGGTAGTCCATGCTTTTCGCATAAAAAACTAATGTCCTGTGTCTTTGCTATTATAATGTTTTAATTTTGAAAACGAAATAAACCTCAAAGATGTTTGGGGATTTTACTAAGCAAATGTAATTCTTATCAACTGTTTATTACTAAGACAAATTTCAACATTCATATATGCTAGTGTGTAAAAAGTAGAGATTGTAAAGTTTAAATCTACCATTTAAACATTATAGCCTATTAAGGTAACTCCAAGGAAAATACAATATTTATATACAAATAAATATATATAATAAATGTACATATTATATATAACTTTGTGATGAAGGCCTTGGTGAGGGATATCCATAACGCCTGAAAGGCCTCACTGCAGCTGCTCTAGAATTTCCCAGAATTTAACCTTCCAGGCAAAGCAAAAACCACTTTAGCATTTAGGTACTTGTATATTGTAAGTCATGTTACTACCTGGCTTGACTGATATTAGCCAGTTCATGGCTTTAGCCAATTTGGTTAAAGTGGTTCTAAGATACTCAGCCAAATACAGATCATTCTTGCCAAAACTACAAGAAAACTTGACATTTTCTTATCCTCCATGTATTCAAACACTCAATGTTCATATAAATCTTGAAGCTGCAGAATAAAATTTTGAATTATAAGCCAATTTGTCTGATTTTTCACCCACTGTCTCTTTTGGCTAATGGATAGCATTACCCTAACCTGGATAATCACTTATAATTATCTCATGTAGAATTTGATATGTAATCCTGTTTTTAAATCTCTGGAGGTAACATACAATGAAATGAAAGATTAATGAAAGGAATTATTGAGACAATTTTCAATCATGAATGGATTTAAAGATGATTTTCATCTTGTTACAATGCATCAATGCATTTTGCTAGACCACTTATCATGTACCCTCCCCATCCCATGTGAAACCAACAAATGTACATAAATCATACAACACTCACTTGACCACACTGCCCTCTTGTACCAGAATGATGAACATACAGGAAATGAACTTGAACAACTCAGACATGACAACGGCTGTGCTCGACACAAATAGGTCACCTGTCCGAGTACGTACATAACGCATTACCAGTACCAATACTGCATTCTGTAAGGTTAACGCCACTAGACTAACATACTTGATTAATGGTGAGAAACCTGAAACACATGAAAACACATACATCATATGTTGTAAACTGTACAATTCAAACTACAGAAGAGTGTACACAAAGTGGTTAACTACTTTAGACAGTACTGGGTTCATTTGTTTCAAGTGCATATACATGCATTCTTTATGGATTAAACATAATTTCAATTGTATTCATTGGTCAGTGATTTTAACTTGATGACAGAAATTTTGCATAAAGTTCCATTAGCATTGTTATGGACAACATGCCTGTTATCGAGCTGAAAACCAAAACACAATAATACCTGAAAGGCTGTTTAATTCCTATATTCTCATTAAAAGTACAATTTTGCTTATATTTAGGAAAACATGAAGTTCATGTTCTTACTTTTGTTATGAAAATACATGTATATAAATATAACAAAGACACATGCCACTGTGGGGAATCTTGTAACACAAGTACATGTATACCTAAACTTGTAACACAAGTGTGGCTTGGCCTGGGGCTTTGTACCAACCAGGGCAGACCTAACACATCCATGCACATACAGAAGCTAAGATCAACTCTTTCGTGAGAACTTTTTTTGCATTCTGGGGACAACTGTAGAAAGCACCAGTAATGTCATAAGGGGCTACTCCAGATCCCCTTGCTGTGTCACCTATTTGACAGTAATGTTTGCCATTAAGATCAATATTGTTGCCATGTAAATTTTTTGACATTTTGGCTATAGCTGTGGTTCTTATTGTGGGGAGGGGGTTCTTATTTAAGCTTCACTAGTACTGTTGCAACTAAACTTCACCATTGGGGATATTAGTGTATAGCAAGACAGCATCTAACATGAACTGAATCAAGTTTGCAGGTGGCAGTTTCCAATTGATATGCTCTCTTTTAAGTAAAAAATTATTGGCGTGTTTTAAACAGGTTGGGATTAGCAGGGCTACATGTAGAATTATAGATGTCTGATAGAAGTGTTGACAAAACACAAGAGTTTGTATGGTGCTCCCTAAATAATGTTAAGAATGGGTCTGCCTGGGAAGCCTTTTTTCTGAATTTTTGGTAGTATGTAAAATTGTTGGGTTTTATACTCCATAATTAGGAGGTAATCAAAAGATTTGTAGTTGATGTCCCTGTCTCTTGAAAGGTCTGAAAGTATCCAACGTTTGGCCTCCATGTTGGGCTGTGTGTGGTCTTGTTGGGTATCCAAATAGAGATAATAGTGTCAGACAATTGGCAGGATGCATCTTTAATGTAAAGTTTTGAATCCATGACAACAAAAGCTGCACCCTTTTTGGCTTTTTGATAAACATTTTTAATTAAAATTATCACCATGTGAAATCTTAAACAAATGCAGCAAAAGAGCTAAATATCTGTATTTCACACTTGGACACCTTTTAATTATAAGGAGTGCTCACTTGTAATGGTCTTAAGTACACTGTAACTTGTTCACAGGATGATCACACATACAAACCCTCCTAACGATACTGGTGCACATGCAATTTCAAGTTCTGTGACTATCATCTATGAAGTGTTCTGCTGTTGGCAGCCATTTATATATATGGTACATGAATTAAAATTGAAGCTAAAAGGGACATGAGGCCACACCAGAGTGAACACTACATTCTAGGACATGAAACTGAATACAATAAGAGTTGGTAGAGGTGCAGAAAACCACATGATCCCTATCTCCTTGATGTCCCATTTAATTGCAGACTTTACCATGTTTACAGTTCATTTTCCTGAGTAATAGTACCGTTAAGCCCATGACACTAACTTGGAACTTGAACCCAAGGTCTACATACCAGCCAGACACATGGCACAGCAATTGATCGCCAGGAGTTCAGGATAAAGTACAGTGCACAAATTGGGATGACCCATCCAGCCATGATATGTTGCATTGCAAGTAAAAATTGCTGTGTTATATTAACACTTGAAAATATCTTCCAACACAGATAATCACACCAGGTTGAATCTACTTGAAATTACGTCAGTTCTGATAATTTCCCAGAGGAAAACATAGTTTGCATGGTACATTTTTCTATATGCATGTATCAAATTACTTCTGACAAAACTACATGTATATAAATAACCAAAAAAAAAATATATATATAAGTAACCAGTAATGAATTATGAAAATGTGTGTGTACTAAATTTTTTTTTTTTAACTTTTTTATGACTGCACAATTTAAAACTTCATTAGGGCTACGTGTAGTGTGTTGCAAACTAGGATGCCATGCATTTTAAATACACTGTCACCCACTGGTCACTCTATATTTTGCCTGCATAAGTAAATACAGTAGTGCCAATTTGTCAAATCTGTGGCCCCCATGTCAAATACACAAAAAGTTTACGAAACTTATCATGAAAGAAAATCAACATGAACCTTATTTAAATAGTATGACAGGATTATTACATAAAAAGTTTTACAAAACTGATCATCAAATGTTTAACTAGTACCATTAGAGGACTAGCACAATAATAAAGTAGATTTAAACAAGAGGGCTGTCTGAACAGCCTATGCTCAGCTGACCTAGAGATTCATAACCCTCGGCATGTGCTGTGAACTTTGGATAGGACAAAATAGGTAGACATTTGTCAAAGGTACATGTACATCCCTACAAATTTGACACAAATCTGGCCAAAATTATTGAAGTTATAACCATTACATGAAATTCCCATGTTAAACTTTCCTACTAAAACTTTTTAAAAGATTTTCAAAAAAAAAAATAATAAAAAATAAAAAAATCACTGGAGCATGACCATTTGAACAAACTTGGTAGAGACCCACCCAAGGTACATTGCCACTAAGTTTGAAGTCAGTCTGACGGACAGTTTCCTCAGAGAAGTCCAAAATCTGAATTAGCATTATGCCCATTGACTTACATAGTAATCAATTGGAAAGGTCTACCTTTGTTTGACCTTTTTCATACGAAACATATTCACAAAGTTTCAGCGACGTTAAAATTAGCAAAAAACACCACCCACCCCCCAATTTTTTTTAAAAAACTGTAGCATGACCACTTGAACAAAGCTGGTAGAGACCCACCCAAGGTACATTGCCACCAAGTTTGAAGTCAATCTGGTTGATGTTTTCAGAGAAGAAGTCAAAAATGCGAATTAGAATTCAAATGCCCATTGACTTGCATAGTAATCAATAGGAAACATGCATTTACCGATAAGTACCCAAATTGAAACAGATCGTTAAAAATCAGGAATCCAGAGCAGCACAACCTAGTGAACAACATTTTTTACCCTTTCATCAGGAACATATCCATCAAGTTTCAGCTTAATTTGAGTGATAGTTCTGGAGAAGAAGCCGAAAATAGCAAAAACACACAAAATCATAAAAAAATTTGAAAAAAATGCAGTGCCACCTGGTGAACAAATTCAGAACCAGGAGTCCCTAGAAGTGTCCCTATATGATATCAAAGCAATTGGGTGAGTGGGGAATATTTTTTTTAAGATTTCCACCCCCCCCCCAAAAAAAATCACTGGAGCCTGACCATTTGAACAAACTTGGTAGAGACTCACCCAAGGCACATCCACACCAACTTTGAAGTGAATCTAGGTGACGGTTTTTGAGAAGAGGTTGAAAATGTCAATTGTGGACGGAAAACAGACGACAGACCCTCACAAAAGCTCAGATGACAAGTCAGCTGAGCTCAAAACTGATCATGAAGGAAAATCAACATGAATCTTATTTAAGTCAACCTATTAAAAGTATGACAATTATTTTATGTGTTCATTGAGACACAGCTGTCACAAGATGTGATAGTTATGCATGGAAGATACAAATGCCACAAGACATGATTGTTGTCCATGCTCTTGGAAATTACAACTGCCAAAAGATGTGGCTGTTCTGCATGCTCTTGAAAGTTACAACTGCCACAAGATGTGGTTGTTCTGCATGCTCTCAGAAGTTACAACTTCCACAAGAAGTGATCGTTTCTGTATACTCACAAAGGATACAACTGCCACAACATGTGATTGTTCTGTATGTTCATGGAAATTATAAGCGCCACGTAAAATGCTAGTGTTTTGTATGCTCATACAGGACAGAGCTATGACAAGATAGCATTGTTCTGTGCCCTCACAAAGGATATAACTATCACAAGATTGTTTTGTTTTCCACAGTGGATAAAACATGATTGTGTTGTGTATCCTGGCTGATTTAGCTGTCACAATGCATGACTATGATTACATTACCTTGTGTGCTCATGAGGGACAAAGTGTTTCATGATGTTCAGTGTGCACCCAAAACTACCGACAAGACATGGACAGTCTGTGTATTTATGGACTTAAACCATGATGTGAGTTACCAGGATACAAGTACTCACAGGCAATACAGTAAGTAAATCCCTCTTTGGAGAGACAACCCCTAGGAGATTGGGCTGGCGCTAGCTATTAGCAAATTAGCCATAGGCTACTGATTGTGGAATTTGGCTAAAAGAACTTACAACCATTCAGCGAAATTGGCAAAAAGCAGTTTCTTGTTACTCTGTAGCTGCATAATCACTTTTACTGTTTTACCATTGAACTGCAAACTATATATATGGTATTCATTCCACTAGTAGCATGCTGTGCTAATGAAAAGATTTCCTGGCTCACACGTTTTTTGCAGAGTTTTGTGATTTATATAACAATAAGTCTTAATTTACAATACCACATGCAATTACACTTATTATAGAATCCATAGAGCATAAAATAAAAACTGTGAACCCTCTTCTTTCATCATTTTTAAAACATTGAAAAATACTGAATATTTAATAAACGCCCCAAGATTAAAAAGTAAAGGGTGTGCTTCTATTACTAAAGTGCGTGCTACAATTGGAATGAATACAGTATTAGATGTAAAATATTTGAAGATGTGAGCTGACTTTGGATACTGAAATTAAAATTTGCTTAAAGATTTAAGTGATTTAGCCAAGCTGGCTAAACTAGACTTAGCAATGAGAAGACTAGGCAAGTGTTGATAAGAACAGATACACGGTGTGCCAAATAAGCCTGACGCGTTTCGTCCTTCACTGGACTCATCAGAGGCTAATGAGTAATGATTGACCACAGGTTGAGCATAACTCTAGTCTTATGCCCAGCAGTACAGAGAGTTGAAATCTTTCAACTCCACAGTCAAGTGATTCAGTCAAAACTGAATGCTGCGTTGTATGTATGGCCTTTATATAGGGCCATGTAATGTTGCTAGGGGAAATCCAGACGTTACGTTGTATTGTGACGTCATCAATTATGGGTCAGTACGTTTAGCCTTACTGGACAGTAGGACTGGGTTGTGCCAGTCATCACAGGTGACTTTGCTGGCATGTGGTTTGATGACAGGTCATATTCACTGGTTAATAAGTGGGGTTACACAGGGGTTTTCTTCGCTGTGAGGACCCATGGGAGAAGACCATCTCCAACAGGGAGATTCCCATCTCCCTGTTCCCTGATCAGATAATGTGTCTGGATCATAAACTTCTTTTTATATCCTTTAAAATTATGTTGCTAAACTAGACTTAGCTTCAACGCATAGCTTTGACTGAAGGGTCTGCCCTAACGAGCATGTAATTAATTAGGCTGCCATTTGCTCAAATTAGGTCATGGTGACAGCGAAGTCTAATCAGTTCATCTCAGCAGGTAAGATAAGCATATTGCCAAATTTAAGCAAACTACATGGAGGCATTCTGTAGATATCAAGATAACAAGAATTGGCACATCCAAATGGATATCCGGACAGACAACCTGAAAACATAAAGGGTCCCACCATGAGGCGGACCCTTAAAAAATAAAATCCCAAGCATAACCCTAGGGAGGGCTGTAAAATTGATCTCATAAGGCAGGCAGTCTCTCACTGGAGGTAAAATAACATAAGACAGATCAGGGACTTGGAGAATGTGGTGCTTAAAAGCAGGTGGCCCTAGCTGGAATGGTCTCTGAAGAGAGGGACTAGTATACTGAACTCAAAGTGTTATCAACAAGAGGACTTTGACAGCTGACCTTCAGTGCACAGACTGCAAATTTCTATTGATTCCCCATTCACTTACATGGTAATCAATAGGAATGTATGCATTAACTCACAAGTACCGAAACTGAGATATTTTTTTTAAATCAGGGATCCAAAGTATCACCATGTACATGCAGTGAACAACTTTAACCTCCATTCTTTCTCCCACAAGCTATATATTTTCATCAGGTTTCAGAATAATCTGAGAAATGTTTTAGAGAAAGAGTCAAAAATAGCCAAAACACACAAGAATTCATAATTAAAACAGGAGAAACTAGAAAGGAAGATTTGCTTCACAGCAAATCTGTAAGGGTGCCTTCAAAATGAGAACAGACTGAATGCTACACTTTGCCATTGTTCAACATAATCTAAAAATTTTGTGTATCAGGCTAATTTGCATAAATTAAAATGGTTCAACTTTGGCTCTTGGTTTATTGGATGTGGCCATGTCACAAACTTATAATGTGAACTTTGAATGACACTACTATCTATAATAGTTTTGAAGCTATTCAACATTTTAATTTTGTGTATTTGCCTAATTTGCATAAATTAGAAGCCTGTAACTTTGGTTTATGGAAGTTTGATGTTAGAATGGCACCTTTATGTATAATACTTTTGAAGTAATTCAAGACTTAAATTCCATGTATTCATCTTATTTGCATTAATTAAAATTGTACATGTATAACTTTGGATTATGGTTTATTGGATGGGGCTATGTCACAAACCCATAAATTAAAAGATTTGACCAAAATGAAGTAAAAACATCATAAAAACAAAGATCATCGCAGTGTAACCATTTGTAACACCTTGGTAGAGACCCGCCCAAGGTACATCCCCGGCAAGTTTCCAGTGAATCCAGCTGACGGTTTTGAGAAGTTGAAAACGCAAATTGTTGATGGAAGCACGCCGACGCCAACAACAGACAAAGGACTGTCTTATACTTCAGCTAACTAACAAGTCAGCTAAGCTAAAAATTAACAAAGCACACTAACATTCGTGCAACATTAGGAAAAAATTCCAGCACCACGCTTTGAACAAATTAAGGTCTCAAGGTCCCCAGCAGAGTCCCTATGCAATTTTGAAGCAACTGCATGGACTTGCAATTTTGGAGATTTTCAAAAAAAAGAACAAAAAAAAAAAATCATAAAAAATCCAATAACCACAGGAACATGACCATTTGAATAATGTGATAGAGACCCAACCAAGGGACATCCCCATCAAGTTTGAAGGGAATCAGGCAAGTTGTTTTAGAGAAGTAAAAAATGTGTGAAATGTGGATGGACACACAATGATGGACATACCCATGGAACTAACAAGTCAGTTGAGCTAATGATAAATCTGGGTGTGCATGCTGTTACGAGATGGAAGTCAGACTTCAATACACCTTACCTGATGTTTCACTAGATGTAGCCATTTTCCCATCAGTCTGTTGTGAGTGCTCAGTTCCCGAGTCTCGCTGCGTCTCACCAGGCCCCTTTGGGAAACTGGACAGACTCTTTTCCATTTTGTTTCCAGCTGTGAAGGCAGTAAATTGCGCTCAAGATTTTGATGCAAATTCAACAACTCACAACAACACAAGACAGTAGAAATATTACTACTAGTTAAATGTTTACAGATAATATATAGAGCTGTAGACAAGCCAGTGAAGACTAAATGTTGGGATGGTAGCAAGGGTTCTAGACTGTTATTTCAGGGCAGAGCAGGAGTGATCAATCTGGAGAAGAGGAATCAGAAGTGGATGAATGGGAGTCGTGGGAAGTGTAGGCAGGGTTCATACAGGTTCATGAAAAGTAAATTCAAGGACTTTCAAGGACTTTTTCAAGCACTTAAATCAAGTTTTCAAGGACCAGATCCAGCAATAGAACACAACAGACAAATTGTTTAAATCATTACTTTTGAACCCTCTACTAATAAGACCAATGCATCTTATTCCACATTTATTATTTATTCCAACCATGTATGAATCAGACTCAATTTTTGAAATAGGTAGTAGACTTTCCACAAACTTACAAAGAAGCCTATATGTGGATCGTATTACCAAAAGTCCTTTTAAAGATAAATTCAATGTGTATTATTTTATGAGTTTACAGTGACTTATGTAGGCCAACAGCCAGTATGGGTTGTATTCCTGAAATTGACTCTTATCTAGTCTATAAAATTGCTACAACTACATATGGGTAAAATAAGACCTGAAGACGTACCTATCCCCATGCACATTTTTCACAAGAATGCCCCAATTTCTTTTCTAGGAAGGTGATGTACTTTGTTACCTGTATGTTTGATACAGTGTATTTGTCCCAGAAAGTAGGCTGTACATGTAAATAAGGCTCACATAATTGGTAAGGCCTTATTTTATAAGAACTGTCAAATCTACATGGGTTAAAAGGGGGTTAAAAGCAAAAAGATTCTTTGTAATATGCAGTGTTACATTTTGACAAATGGAATTTGCCAGCCACTTCAAAGGGAAATGACAGCGGAATGTGTTCTCTTAATGTGATTCAAGTTCGTAAATGCTAAATTTTGTGAAAATGTTCATATTCCTTGGCAACTTGCCTCATTGGGTGATGCTTAAAAATAAAATTCAAGGAGTTTTCAAGGCCTTGAAAATGAATGTAGCAAATTCAAGTACTTTCAAGCACTTCAAGGACCTGTGCGAACCCTGTGTAGGGTGTGTTGGCATGCGCAGGATGTGGATGAGACCATTGATCAGATGATGACATGGTGTACAGGTAATAGACCACTTAGAGACCAGCTGTTTGTACAATGGAGTACAAAAGATGGGCAGTGTAAAAGCTTAGAGCAAGTAAGGGACATGACAGAGAATCATAGGTTAGCATGGATACTAGGATTGAAGGGTGATTTTCCAGGAAGTAGAGTTGGTTTAGAGTCAGTGAAAAGCTTCTTGGTGCAGTGCTGGGAGAGTAGGAATAATATCTTAGGATTAGTCACTGAAGAGAATAGAGGGCAAACTTAGAAGGGACGGGAGAAGGTAGCCCTTATTAGGGCTCCCATGACCCTGCCAGGCGGCATCATCAGCATGGACTGAGCCTGTGGGCATGCCAAGCGCAAAGTTGCGACAGTGGGATAGGGCTGAGTGTTTTTTTGTTTTTTTTTTAAATGTAATAAAGGCTACCTCACTAGCTACTAAGCTAGTCAGGACCACGGCAAAGATGTGGAGTGCCACAGAATATTATTATTATTACAACTGGATGTGGGCATTGCACACTGGAATATGGGAGGTTTTGTTCAAAAGAATGCACAGAAGTTCAAAATTAATGATCCAGAGTTCCATCAAGAAACTAGAACAGACTGATTTTCCAACATAAAATCAAATCTCTCCTGGTGGAATGTCTCTGAATAAGTTACAGGTGATAACAAATTACAAATGACCACGTTTGCTTGAAAATTACAATCCTATTTTAGCTCTCACCTAGATAAATTTCTCTAGCAATTTTTATCAAGTTCTTCAAGACTTATTGCAGAGAAACCAATTTCACATAAGTGACCCTGTGACCTTGAGAATTTGCTCAAGGTCATCCAAATACAATCCCAATCTAGGTCTTGCCAAGATACATAATCCTACCAAGTTTCATCAAATTCCATCAAGTTCTTCATGACTTATTGAACGGAAACCAATTTCACATAAGTGACCCTGTGACCTTGAGAATTCACTCAAGGTCATCCAAATACAATCCTAACCTAGGTCTTGCCTAGATACATAATCCTACCAAGTTTCATCAAATTCTGTCATGTCCTTCAAGACTTATCGCACGGAGGAGGAGGAGGAGGAGGAGGAGGAGGAGGAGGAGGAGGAGGAGGAGGAGGAGGAGGAGGAGGAGGAGGAGGAGGAGGAGGAGGAGGAGGAGGAGGAGAAGGAGGAGGAGAAGGAGAAGGAGGAGAAGGAGAGGAGAAGGAGAAGGAGAAGGAGAAGGAGAAGGAGAAGGAGAAGGAGAAGGAGAAGGAGAAGGAGAAGGAGAAGGAGAAGGAGAAGAGAAGAAGAAGAAGAAGAAGAAGAAGAAGAGAAGAAGAAGAAGAAGAAGAAGAAGAAGAAGAAGAAGAAGAAGAAGAAGAAGAAGAAGAAGAAGAAGAAGAAGAAGAAGAAGAAGAAGAAGAAGAAGAAGAAGAAGAAGAAGAAGAAGAAGAAGAAGAAGAAGAAGAAGAAGAAGAAGAAGAAGAAGAAGAAGAAGAAGCGGGCACTAAAACAATATGTCCCCCTGCTTCCACCGGGAGACATAATAAAGGGTAAGAGCATTATTATCTTGACTGAAAGTCACATTGGTACTACTACTAGCTCAGAACTAAATGTGCCTGGATACAAATCTTTTTTTCTACTGCAGAGAAAAACATAAAAAAGCAAAGACATATTCAGGGGGCATATGTATTCTGGTCAAACATGAAATTATGAACGGTATTAAATTACTACCAAACAAAACACTTGATGATGGTTTGGTTAAAAGCAGATACAAAATTCTTCAAACTTAAATATGATCTCTATATTGGAGGGGTATATGTCAGCCCTAAGAACTCCATGTTTACTCAGAATATGGACAGGTCTGCCATTGATGATCTGTATGATGAACTGGCAGTACTATCCACAAAAGGGCAAAGTGCTGGTAGTTGGTGACTTTAAGGCTCGGACTGGCGTTGAAGTTGACTATATAATTCATGATGAAAACAGATATTCTCCTACGTCAGAAGACTATGTGTCAGACTGTGACATGCTCTTACCCAGAAGAAATTCAGACACTAAGGTATGTGGTTTCGGAAGAGAACTTTTAGACCTGTGCATAGCTACTAGAAGTAGAATTCTAAAAGGACGATGCTTAGGTGATTTGAAGGGTGCTTCCACATGCCACCAGTATAATGGTAGCAGCACTGTAGACTATGCTATAGTGGCTGAAGATATGTTTAACGATGTTGCTTACTTAGAAGTACATGAATTTAGATGTGACCTATCAGATCATTGCATGATATCTCTTGGTGTGAATGCATCTTGGTCGTCAATGATGAGCTTGAGTAATGACAAACTCCATGAAATGGATGGTAGAATAATGTGGAAAAAGATTGATGAAATATTCCTTAGATCCTGTGTCACAGAGGGAGCTCAAACTGAACTTAATAATATATGCAACATTTGTCAGTGTGGTGATATCAATGAAGGGGTGACAAGGTGGAATAATTTCATCATTAATAAGGCAGTCAATGTTTTTGGTAGAAAAAGAATTAAAAAACCTAGTAAAAAGAAATGGTTCAATAACTCATGCAGAGAATTGCGAGCTGAAGTGAAACATCCAGGTATTCAATTACATAAAGATCCCAATAGCTGTTATATTCGAGGGCTACTGTTTAAAAAGAAGAAGGAATATAAGAAATTTGTAAAGAATGAAAAACTTAAATTTAAGGAATCCCTTACGAATAAAATTATCAAGCTACAGGAACGTGATCCTAAGGTTTACTACGAGATGGTAAAAGAATTAAGGAACCTTGAGTCTAAAAAGTCTGATCACACATTGAATATTAGTGCATTAGATTGGGAAAGGTACTACAAAGAATTATTATTAAATGAAAAAGAGGTTCCAGACTGGGACACATTACTCTTACCTAAGTTAAATAGATTGGAATAAGAAAAATTCTTCTCAGAACTTGACTATAGTGTGAGTAAGTCTGAAATAACGAATGCAATAAAGAAATTAAAAAATGGCAAAGCCCAGGGTCTGGATCGGTTGAGCAGTGAACTTATAAAGGGAACTACTAAGGTCTTGGCAGCCACATACAGAAAGGTCTTTAATTCCATCCTGCAAACAGGAATATCTCCCAAAGTATGGAATAAAGGATATATTATTGTCTCCATACAGAAAAAAGGGCCGACTGATATACCTTCTAACTTTAGAGGGATCACAGTCAATAACATTTTGGGAAAAGTTTTTGGAGTTATTATGAATGAAAGACTGATAACCTATATTGATGAACATAACGTATTAAATGTGAAAAAAGATATCAACAAAACACAAGGCACGCACGATAGACCACATAATTATTTGTCTTTCGCATACTTTTTGAAAAATATGATAGAGTATGGAGAACAGGTCTCTTCTATAAGCTGCAGAGTTTAGGCATCCGAGGTAAATTTTATGAAGTGACGAAGAACATGTACAACAATGTTGAAACCTGTGTTAAAGTTGGGGATAAATGAACTGATATGTTTACAATGAATATTGGGGTTAAACAAGGTGAAGTGCTGAGCCCGCTGCTATTTAATCTCTTTGTCAATGACATACCCAGTGTTCTTGGTATTGATGAATGTACACCCAGGTTGAATGAGCAGGCAGTGAACTGTATAATGTATGCAGATGATTTGGTTCTGCTGTCCACATCCCCACATCAACTTCAAGAACAACTTAATAATATTTGTGTGTATTGTACAGAGTGGCAATTGAATGTGAATATACAAAAAAAATAAAATTGTTGAATTCAATTCTACGGGTCACCCTGGCTCACATAAATTTAATTTCGGCAGACTGGACATAGAAGCAGTTACAGAGTATCAATGTCTAGGCATTGTGCTCACATCTAGTGGTACAATGACTCCAGCTATGGTGAATTTACATGGTAAAGCTCAGAAAGCACTATTCCAATTCAAGAGCTCACTTAATCGTAGTACAGTGGTACCTGCTCTAAAGACCACCTCCAATTTAAGACCGCATGTCTTTTTAAGACCACTCTTTCAAGACCCTCTGCTGTATTTACGTGTTAAATATACCTTCAATTTAAGACCACCTGCAGTATGAGACCACTTTTTGTTGGCTGTAGGGGTGGTCTTAAATAGCAGGTACCACTGTAATGCTAGTCCACAACTGGGTATGAAGTTATTTGATCAGTTAATCAAACCTATTTTGTTGTATGGTTCTGAACTGTGGGGGCCACTCATCAATAGCAAAAGTGCTAAAACCAGGAAAAGGACAGACTGGTTCGAGCAAAAAAGCATGGACACTAAATTCAAAAAATTACACCTGCACTTTTGTAAATACATTCTAAATGTTAACAGTAAGACGACTAATATGACAGTTTATGGGGAGCTGGGAAGATATCCCTTATATGCAAGCATGTGGAAGCAGGTATTAAAATATGTACATCATGTTCAAGATGTTGAAACTAACAGTCTTTTAAAGAATGCCTATGAAGAAGCAAATCAATTTAAGTGTGACATAAATACGTATTTGGGAAATGCAAGTACTGTCCTTGATAAATACAGTAATGAGATAGACAAGTGTAATTGGTTTGACTTTTTCGGTGAATTGAAACTAAAGTTTGAGAATATTTGGCATAGCCTTCTAGATAGAAATAAAGAGAATGGCTTTTTAGGCAACAAATTGAGATTTTATAGAGTATGTAAAACAGAATTTGAGTATGAACAATATTTAAACAATTCAAGAAATCCTGAACAGAGAAAAGCAGTCACTAGATTACGGACTAGTGCTCACAAATTACAAATTGAAGTGGGTAGACATATCAAAAACCCAGTTGAAGAACGAAAGTGCACTCAGTGTGATATGGCACACATTGAAGCTGAATTTCATTTTATATTTGAGTGCAGGAAATACAGTGAACCCGCACAAAATTACTTAGTGAATGTGAAAGTGTTACCAGTAATTTCAATTCAATGTCAAAGGAGCAAAGAATATTTTACATATTTCACTCAAGCTCAGAACTCATCAAATCTCTTGGTTATTTTGTATTGACATGCTTTGCTACGAGGAATTAATAGTATATGCGAGAAAGTCAGTAAATTCTTCTAGTGGCATGTGAAAGTTATGAAGGGTATGGAATGTATGTCCATTTTTTTTTTATGCATGTATTTTACTGTGTTTTTACTGTTTTCTGTACATATTTAGAGACTCGAGCTTTTACTTCTTTCTAAGTAGTTAAGTATATCGCCCAGAGAGGGCAGAGTTGTAATTGTAACTCAACTGTTAGCCCCTAGAGGGCACATCTGGTTGAAATAAAGAACTTATTACTTGTGTCTTATATATATTTTTTCTTTATTCATATCCGCAGTTTGGTATTTACCAAGAGCGTATTCAAAGATTCTAAAACTTAAGTTGAGAGTTAACCATATTAACGTAATAATGCATGAGGATCATGGAGTGTTTTGACCAAACTGGGCCTCAGGTTCAGCTGTAACATCACACTGAGGCCCAGAATGATTGGTTTCGTGCTATGCACAGTCACTGAGTCAGTGTCAGTCAAGTGGCGTTGGCGTTGCATTGTAGTATTGATGATAATGAATTCCAATGATCTTCTGCCTGTCAACCCATGAGATGCCCTCATAAAATATCGGAAAATAATACAGTGACCACGTGAGCATAGTCATAGAGTCAGCATAAGCATATGAACACGTGTGCGTGGCCCGATTGAAGCGGAAGCAGCACTGTACTTACATGCTCTTCAATTGTTCGGCTGTTCCCGAAACAAATTATATTGAAATATGCTCAGCTGGTTGGCTATTGATGCCTTATGCCTGGTTGCTCCATCTCCCTGGAAATCTTACTCTGTGCACAGCTACGTATGCAAGCTTTAAACAACTCACAGTAACTACTGTTGAGTCCTGTCGCACTGTCTTCCACCTTGTTGTCCCAAGGCCAAGCACAGCAACACGCGGTGCCGCTTGAGTTGAGTATTTAAATCGGGACCGCCTGACCTGGTCTGCTCACTCGTCTGATTCACACCAGTGACAGGGGCCGTTTCAGTGTAAAAAACGAATCATCAATGATGATGTTTCACATGCCTGTCAAAAGAAAACGCCGTGAATGTGGTGGGTTGGGGTAAACACCGGACCGGACTCAGTTTAGGGGACCGTCCATTATTTTCTGTTGTGCCGCCTAGCTTGCAACACTCAGAAAGTTTCGACCTCCTCAGAAAAAGAAACATGATAAAAAAAATGGTTCGACTAAAACTGTATTGACATGTGCAAACATTTTTAATGGCATACAACTTCGTTCAGAACCATACAATTTGGGCCCACATTCCGCACATAGAAAGAAAAGAAATCATACAAAAAGTTACTGAATAGTTAAAAAAAAAATTCTAGCAAAGACTTACTTACAAATCATATTCAACAAAATGATCCAAAACTTCTCTGGGAGTATCTGTAGAGAACTGACAGAAACTGAAGCTAAGAATGCTAATAATCCAATAAGCCCTGGCCCGTAGTTACAAACACTTCTCAAAACCACTAAATCAACCCGGAAACCCATTTGGATCCCGAACTTGAAAAGTACATTTCAGAAAATAAAATAATATTCATGTTTTTAACGAACCCAATTTCAGAATCTGTCAAGGGGAAGTATGACCGCAACACGAAAACTGAAAAATACTAAATCGATATGGCAGGATGGTATTAAAAACGTGATGATTAAGTGTGGAGAAGATATATACTCCTTCCTATCCTTACAAAACGTTTCAACTTCTAGTAAGTTTCCCCAGGAGTTGGTATCTAAATCTGCTCACCCCAGTTCACAAGAATGGCAGCTCCCCGCTGTCCTCAGAATTATAGAGGCATTGCGGTATCTAACCATATATGTAAACTTATGTGTAGCGTCCCAAACAATAGGCTGACTGACTTTACCAGGAAAACTCCCGAATGGTACAAAAATTGACAAAATATGATGCGATCTTCTTTTCACTGGAACTCTGTAACACGTAAGTTGCAAATTACCTTCACAAATATAAGTATCCAAGTTACCTGTATGTACTGCAATGTGGAGACCACTAAAAATACAAAATGGTACAGAAAGTGACAAAACATAATCTTCCTTTTACATGAACTCTGCAACGCGTAAGGTGCAAATTACCTTTACAAATGATAGTATCAAAGTTGTACGCATGTACTACATACCAGAGACAAGACTAAGTAGAAATTGCAGTGGAACAAAGTGATGACAAAGATCTCTTCTTCCACTTCAAATGATTCTGACTCGATTCGACCAGAAAGTAATGAGGAAAATTGCAAGATTGGAAAACGAAATGCTTTTATTGAACTTAACTTGAGTGGGCTTGCCACAGTGTTGGAAAATCTTGAAACAGGTACGGCAGTGGGAAGTGATGGGATAGCCATTGAAATGTTAAAGTTAGGGTCGAGCTTTGGAGATTTCGTACTGCTCAGTTCAACAAAAACATACTCTTAGGTAAAAACCAAAAATGTTTGTGAGAAAGGTTTATTTCTTCAAGCTTCAAAAGTGGTGATCACTGCAAGCCTGAAAATTATAGATGGTATAAAAGTTTGTTGTGACTTTTCACATCTGTTTAGCATAGTCGTGAATGAACAACTCACCAAATTCATTGAAAGTAATAAAAGTGGGGCTAAGGAACAAATTGCATTCAACAAATAAGAAAGATTTTAGACCATACATTCGTCTTAAAAGGTATTATTGACATGTATTCTCAGAAAGTGGGAAACTTTTTGCCTGTTTCATAGACCTGAAAAAGGCCTTTGACCAAGTATGATGGCATGACTTATTCTCCAAAATACTGCAACTGAATATCGGCAGAAAGTTCCAAAATATAAAAAAGTATGTGCCAAAATGTATGTAGCTGATTTAAACCACCTTTGGCATCACTCCAGCTTGAAAACTTTTTCAAGTTGTACATCATAGCAAGGTATTAAGCCTGTTCCTCGTGTGTGTGTCTCTCTCTCTCTCTCTCTCTCTCTCTCTCTCTCTCTCTCTCTCTCTCTCTCTCTCTCTCTCTCTCTCTCTCTCTCTCTCTCTCTATATATATATATATATATATATATATATATATATATAAGACATACCCGCCAAAAATGGTAATGGTATCACAAAATATTCATTGCTTATAATATACAGAAAAATTGTTTTATTGCCACGTACAAAAGAAGGACTACTGCATTAAATGGCGATCTTTATAAAACCATGATTAAAACGTTCAACAAAACTGGCAAGCTAATTAGGGAGTGTATTTTGAATATGGTTTGTGCTTTTCTGAATTATTTACTCCATTCCAGTCATTCAGGCTATGACGTTCTAATAACAGCTCCCAGGTATCATCAAGGTTTGATTCCATCCTGGATACTTTCTCCAAGAATTAGCACAAACTTGCTGTACCAGTGGATAGTGTGCTAGCTGAGGTAGTGACAGGATTGCTTCAAGACGGAATTGACAAAGACAATTATTAGTATTTGTGTAATAAGATACACAAACCTGAGAATTGTGTCCCCTGTGAAAAAGTAGATTAAACCAGTTGATTTAGGATGTCAGCTTACATGACATGATCAGGCTTGATGAAAAATTGCAGGTAACTCAAACCTGCCTGCTAAAGCTGGTATCTGCCTGACCATAGTCGTAGATAAAATCACAAAGTCAGACAATGATGAAATGAAAACATTGTTAGGAACAGCAACAGATGATCTAGCCTTGCTGTGTCATGGGTGTCTGCCTACACAGACAGGAGATGTTAAAAGGAGACATGAGCAAATGCTTACCCTTGTTCTCACAAACATTGCCTTACACAGGCCTTCTTTTCAGAGGTGAAGTGGAGAAGAAGGTTAAGAGCATTCAAGATGTTACCAAAGTTGGACACAAGATGGGGAGAAGTCCAGTGGTCAAGAATGTGGATCAACATTCAGACCATACAATCACCTATACCAGTCATTCAAAGGAGGCAGGGCAAAGTTATTATGGCAGCAGTTCTCAATACCATCAGAAATCAAGGCCTCTATAGGCCATGGGAACTAAAGTTTCAACAACAGAGCAAAAACATGAAAGAGAACAAGGAGACGTATGTGTTGATTTTACACTTCCTTCATTTAAGGCTGGGGACTTTGCTCTCATTGTTGAGTTGAAATTCATGAATATGAGTAATGTTTTTCTGAGATACTATCATGAAAGGAATAAGCTCACCTCTGACACAGATATTCTGCAGCCTGTAAAAGGCTGTACAATCCCCTTTGAGAAGAAACCTGTTCAAAACCATCTGTTGAAGCAAGCTGAGTTTACAGACACTGAGCAGTCATTGATTCAGGTGAGGTTCAAGCACAACTTGAACAGGGTGTGGTTAAGCATGGAAGCCAGGAAAATAATTACTTTATTTCACCAATATTTCTTAGACCCAAGGAAAATGTGCAACAAATTAGACAGTGTCATTACCATATCCAAACTGTAATCCTAACGAAACAAATCCAAGTCAATTCCGACCAAAGGCAATGTTCCTTGGTATGTATAGCTGAAACATATTTACCCAAAAGAGACCAAAACGTAAGTGCAAAGGTCCATAGGGGGAAAAAAAATTTATCTAGTTTTCACATGACAGAATGCAAAAAGTTTTATTTGAAATTATAGGCCTATTTCAGTAAATTGGCTTGAACAGTTGCACCATTCATGCATATACAGGACCATACAATTTATGAAAAGGGACCAAAATTTGCAGCACATCGAAGAATTTGTAAGTGGAGGTTCTTAACTTGTTGAAAATGTCAATAAAATTCAGTATTTAAAAAGGTATTACTTGCAACCACCATCTCAACAATGATCATCATCCATATAAGTCCACAAAGCGACACCAACACCAACATTAATCCATCAGAAAAGCCCTCTAGGCCTAAAATGACCATGAATAAGAATTTAAACAACATGATTATATAATTCGATGTGTTTTAGGCATGTAGTTAAGACATGATGTTGTTTTAAAGGAGATAAACTAAGAGTATTTCAAAGAGAAAAGTGTTTGAATTTCCAAATATAGTAAGTACATTGGTTCAAATGTTAAACATCAGCCAGAAGCAAGTGACATTAGGCCTCAAATCATTAAAACGTAGTCAAAAATGCATTACAATAGTCAAAATTTGTAAGGATAGCAATCACATTTCAAGTTGGTTTCCAGAAGTATTTTTGAAAGGACATTTAAATGTTCAAGAAAGCATATTATCCCACAAATCATCAAATAAGTCAATTATTAGGGTAATAATTTAGAATTCCAAAAATGTAGTATGCCGTTGTAAGTCATCTGTAAGTCAGCCAAGCATAATGTACATCTAACTCGTGGTTCTATAAAGTTCAAAAGGTCAAATTGTAAAACAGTCCTAATTATCGTAAAATTCTACTACCTTTATCAAAGAAAGAATTCGGTTTTATGAAGAGAGAGAGAGAGAGAGAGAGAGAGAGAGAGAGAGAGAGAGAGAGAGAGAGAGAGAGAGAGAGAGAGATCATTTGAAATTCCTAAAGGTAACTGTAAGCATTACTGTTTTCCTGTAACAGTTTTAAATTTTTTCATTTATAATCAGACGTAGTTCAACTTGTCAGTCAGTTGATTTAGATGCTAATTATTTATACAAGAGAGAGACAGAGAAAGAGTACATTAAACATTTTGAGCCAACCTGACATGACTTTCACAATAACAAACTATATTCATCAGACAATTATAAAAAACAACATCAGTTTCACTACCCTTGGAACACTTACTGCACTGTAATATGTGCAGAAAATGCCTGAATGTTCAAATTGTTACAAAATATATAAGGGTTCCATGAAAAGAGAAGTGGATAACAGTTTTCAATGATAGTGATGAGACCAAACCGAATACCAGTTTAACCTTGTCAGATCCAGGAATGAGTTTAAATGTAAAGGAATTAAATGAAGGAGTAGAGTATCACACTTTGCAAAATGGATACCTTTGAATCAGTGGTAAAATTGATCACACCAGGCTGTTTTATGGTAATCATTAATGTAAAAAATAAAATTATCTCTCTCAATTCACAACAAATTCAGAAAGTAGCTGAAATTTGAAAGTAGTTATTTCAATTTTGTACATTGCAAATAGCCTTTCTTCAGGCCCGAGATAGTTCACTGAGCTGATGAGCCTTTTACGCAGACCTTTGCCAATCAGGACGCACATTTTTGTGGATTTATTGATGGCAGTATAATTATAGGGAACAGTGCACCAGAAGTACAGGCAGCAGTACAGGATACTTTATATTTGCTGGAATATATGGGCTTCATGGTGAACCTTAACAAATCAATATTAAATCCAGCTCAAGTTACTTCTTATCTTAGGTTTTGCATAACTTCTACAAATATGCAGGTGTCACTACCAGAAACCAAAGTGCAGCACATTAACATGAATGCCAAACACATTTTTAGAAAAAGCTCGGGTACTATTCGGAATGAGGCAAAATGATTGGCACGTTGATAGCTAGCCTGTTAGCTGTTACAATGGCTCAACATGCTGTCAGAGGCAGCAATGGTGATTTTGATTGCCAAATGACAAAATTTCCACTCATAAAAGAAGAACTAAAATGGTGGATTCAAAAGATTAGCCTTGAAAAAAGGCAAATTCTTACGAAATATTCCAGATATATTATTATCAATTGATGGATCAATGGAGGGCACGGGCTCTAAGGGTGTAACGGAAACCACTCATGGATGGTGGTCTGATTCTGAAGTATTGAACCACGTAATTTACTTAGAGTCACATGCTGCTTTCCTTGCACTCAATGCTTCATGAAAAACTAATCTAACTGGCATGCACATATTTTTATGGACAATACTACAGCCATAAAGTACATAAATTCTGTGGGAGGTGTTCATTCACCTCTCTGTGATAAGCTGTGGTGATGGGGAATAAACAAAGGGATATGGACATCAGCATCCTTATTCCGGGCAAAACTAACTTTTCTGCAGACTTTGGAAGCAACCGCTTTAGAGTCAACACAGAGTGGGCATTGAGGGGTGAGTCATTCACCCAATTAGTGTGAAAGTGGGGAGACACGATGTATTTGCTACCAGATTAAATGCAAAACTACATAAATATGTGTCTTGGAGAAGAGATCCACATGACCTCCACATCAATGCTTTTACATTGTCATGGTTTGTATAACCAAAGAGTTAAGGTGGTAGATCTGAAGTCAGCACCTTTGGATAACCGCTAAATTACTTTTTAATATATTTGGATAGTTTGATACTTAAACTACATACTCCCAAAAATCAGATGTGTGAACAAAAAATTTATATTAGAAAATAAAGCTCAAAGCTTTTGTTTACACTGAACATTTTGTGCATTTGTGACCACATGGGCTTTGATTGCATGGGCATGATAATGAACCGTGCTATTGTTCGCACAGTCATTAGTCCATGGTCCCTGGAAACCAGGTGAGCCACCGACAAGTCACTCGTACCTAACAGGAAAGCATTAGCCATGGAGAGAAGAAAGGGCTAGTACAGACTAATCACTACCATTGTTCTGACTACTGTGAAATTCTCTATTGATGTAAAAACAAATTAGCACAATCCACTTAATGGGTCCCAAATATGGAAACCCACATGTGAACTGACACCCAAATAAGCTAAGTGTGGTTACGTTTGATGTTCCCAAGTCAAAAAAAGTCGAGTTTTAAGCCACAAAATATGTTTTTTTTAATGACAACATCACAGAGGTAAAGCTACAAGTTTCTTTCATACAATAATATAAACACAACAGAATAAGTGAGTATGTGTCATATTACAGCCATTAATGCATAAGAATCGACATTTTCTTTCAACGCAATTTTCTCGGAACTGTTTTGCACAACTTATGCAATTTGTATCTAGCATCACAGCCAAACGAATTGTCCTATCACATTAAAATCAACGGATATCAAAAGAAAATTATCATATCCAGGAGCTAATCCCAGGAATTGTTTTTTCTGCCTGTCCTTTCCATGACATTTGGAGCAATTTTCAGAAAGAAAATGAACAACATGTAATGACCAACATAAATATTTTATAACTTTTCATTTATGCTATTTCAGGATTCACCATTGAGTTTGATCCTGGCCATAGATATACATTTTCAATTTCTTCTAATTGCCACTGTAAAAAAAATTGTACGATTTCTGTATGAAAAATGAAAAAATCCTACAAAGTCAGAAAGAATGGTATAACGTCTAAAAATTTTCATCCTACCAAAAAAAAAAAAAACCTATGGATACAATTCTATGGATATGTAGCCATCAGAAAATATACAGGTTTAATGTACTTCTGAAAGAATGAAAAGGGTGAAATTGTTCCAAAGTTACCAGTCTCACTGCACACTCGCATCACATCTTCCACCTTAAGGAAATCAGCAACAAAGCTACTGATAGCTATGTTGGACAACACTCCACAGTTGCAAAAATAATATATATCAGTGGCTAAGAACATTTATGTGCAACTCTGAATGATATGTAACAAATGACAAGCCCCAGAATATACCTGAGGCAGTGACATAAAAGGGTAAATGCAAACAGGTACCCATTGACCAAATTATGCAAACAGCAGGTTGGTTAATGCAACAACTTTTGTAAAAAGGCTTATTACAAGCAAATTACAAATCATGCAAAATTTGCAAAAAAGGTGCTAGAGTGAAACCATCTTTAAGTGCAATTACTACAGTTTTTACAAGATACTAAAACCATGCTGAAACATACCAGCTGATTGATTTGTCTTAGGAATGTCTCTGAACCAGAGGCACTTAAGTATGTGCTTTGTCAATACTGTTAAATTTTTGGTTGAAATACATCATGTTTGCACATGGAAGAGAGTATGCATTTTTTTATATAAAAGTCAATGATTTATATGACGCGAAAGTGTAGTCATGAATTCATTTTTTAGTTTTGCCAACATGACTTTGAAGTCTCGTGGGATCTTATAAGATGTCATAACGCGACAACAGAATATTAAATATGGTAGTTCAGAAAAACATTACCCACATTCATAAATTCCAACCCAACATTGACAGCAAAGTTAAACGAGATTTTACTTGGTAAGTTGAAGTTTGACTTAAATTCTGTTCAGTTATTGTAGTCTTACAGATCACATACCCGCGCAATTGCATTTGTTCCCAACCTTTAACAAGAAACTATTGCTTGGGTGTGGCATTTACTGAAATTATACTGCAAATAATAACTTGGAAAATCCCATGTGATCTCTACTTGGTTGTGAAGAGTTGAAGATTTGGCTTGCACTTGCCATCACATGCACACATTCAGGCAATAAGTGCAAGGGTGACCAGAATCCTGCTCTTTCTCCTTGGGTCTCCATTATGCAATGACGAGGGATGGGAGGTTTCTTAGGGTAAGCTTTATTCTGATTGGCTGATTTTGGAACAGGTAAGGCATAACCTGAATGGTTCTAACATATATATATATATATATATATATATATATATATATATATATATATATATATATATATATATATATATATATATACAATTGTAAAAGTACAAGTTGTGGTGTCTTGCAGTGGAAACATAATTTGCAGTGTTGCCATTCCATTAATAGTACACAGCACAACTAACTAGATGGGTGCACTGCAGTGTAGGAATGATTTACATTGTTACAGTGCAGACATTACTTACACACTGTGTATAATCTAAAGTACATGGCAACAGATGACATAATCTAGACAAAGCCAAAGTGGATACACGACACTGCTCCACTGCAGTGGTAGAGTATCCCATGCACACCCCACCACCACACATCTCCGCCCACACACAGTGCTACAGTGCTGACATAGCAATAATGATTATTTGCAGTTCCAAACTGCTGAAACCCTTGACATTTACAGTTCTATCCCTGGGGTATAATGATTACCTAAGATGTTCACATGCACTTATTTGAATATCAGAAAAATAAATGTTAATCATGTATCCTTTAAATGAATGTTCCAAGTTGCAGTTTAATCTATTGCAAATAGTACTTTTTTTATTGTCCAACTCTACACATACATGAAACTACCTCCTTTCCTTTATATTACATATTTCTGAAAAATTTTACAAAGCGCCAGATTAATTGAACTTCCAAGGACAGACTTTGCAGGACCAAAGATAAAAAAAATAATAATGAAAATTGAAAAGTGCAGTGAAAATACTCCTCACAACCTTATTCCATCATTTGTACAAACTACTGATATCTTTGGATCTAAAGTCCCATAATTGATTTCCATAAAACGAACTAGCATATTTGGAAAAATGTTCACCTAGCATTTTGTAGCTGACGCTCTGATAATCGGAAACCAATCTACCAACCTATATACAGAAACACTGCTTTTAAAACAGATGTGATCCTCATTATTTAAGTTACTGTTAATATTATCAACATATTACACCATGCTTTCCCATTTCATGGGAGTACTATTTAGCTTAAGTGCATCTACCATTCCTTTATCACCATTATTCAATTTCATACAAACACTTTTCTTCTCATTTAACGTGACTGAATTTTCTTCACCAGAATTATTACATATATCTACCATATTTTGAAGTCCACTCAAAGATGAATTTAAAACTAATACCCCATCAGAATACGTAATACATCTCAGATTCTTGTTTCCAGTAAATCCATAATTAGTTCTTTTTAATTAAATCATTTATATAAATTGTGCAAAAATCGAGGAAATCACTCCACCTTGATGGATGCCATTTAAAAGCATACGAGCTTCAAGGGCCCATTTAACCTTAACTCTTTGGCTTAAATACCCATAAAACAAAAATCTAGCAATGGGAGCTGCTGAAAATTCCTTTCTTATAGTATATTGCAAAATTGTTTGTGAAATCGAATTCGATATAATGCCTCAGATGCATACAACATACATCCATTTGCACTAGTACCATTATCCTTGTACTATTGTACAAGCATAATAGTACTAATGCAGAGCTTCTTTCATAATTAATAACCACACAGTGGTGGAAAATTGCATTTACATGCAAATTGTTAGTCGGAAGTCTGAGATAATTACCACTTCTTGTTTATCATAAAAAACTTCTAAAATACCCATTATACAAGAACACAAGCATAATCTTTCTACAATTATCACCAAATAACTTAGAACTTTTACAATCTTTTAACAGTAGTTACAATTGTAGACTGTCGCAATACTTGAGCTGTGTAAGTGTGCCTTCACCTAGTTGACATCAAGAAACGTTAGACTTGATACAAGTTTTCAAAACCCTTAAGACATGATCGAACTCTAGACCAAGATGGCTATCATGTTCACTTGGTTTCCGTTCACTAAATGCAGCCTTTACCTCCTTACTTGAACTTTCACGTCCAACTGAGTCATCATTTCTAACCTTCCAATCAAAATTACTTTTAATTTTCTCCCTAATTTTTTCTTCAACAGGCACACTATTATGCAACTTTTTACATTTTTCAGCAAAATAATTTGCAATATTTACCCATCTGTATACCATCAATGTTAATTGATATTGCCTCTTTACAGCTCATGAATTTCCTAGTTTTGTGCCAAAGACACCTATTATCATTCTTCAGAACAGCTTCAGCCATTTTCTCACAACGAAACTTTATGTCATTTCTCCGAAGCTTATTCACAATCTATGATAACGTGGTATGGCCCTTCCTCTAATATCACATACAACACCACTTGCTGGTTACCACTGCTAATCCACAAAGTATGCAAAGCAAAAATAGGATTTTTTTTGGCTGGTTGAGCTTTTTCATGCCATCATGCCACAGACTTTTCCTTTTCTATGCCAGGAACATGTTGATCTCCTGCTATCTTGGCCAGCCAAGTTATACAGCTGTGCTCAGTGATATAGCTTTGTTTAGTGATACCACAGCTACACATATATGGGGTGGTGCAGCCTTATGTATCAGTAAAGCTCTCACTGTACCAAGTGGCCAATTTAACCTCTTTATGTATTTGGTTTAACATGTGAATCTGATAACTGTAATATTAATGAGTACTAAAACATTCCACAGAAAATGTACGACTACCCCTACCATTTTGATATTGTACATGCTGTATTCATGTTAGTGACTTCTGTTATACCAATATGAAATATTTCTTCATAAGTATGTAGAAAAATAAATACATATTTTGTATTATCGCCAGCAATATTAAACTTTTATAGGGTGTCGAAAATGTGTGATATCTTTGAGTCCTGAAAATTCCAAGCAATTAGTCCTACTGATAATATTGCACAGTATATACTGGTCCAAGTGTATGACGGATAAGATAAGTGGTCTTTTATTGCAGTGGTCTCACATAACAAGGCCAACCTCGGGTCTGCATATTAAAGCTCATACATGAAGTAAATATCTGCCATTCTGTCTTTCATCTTAATCTTGAAAAAGCTGAAGCACACCTGCCAGATTCGGTTTGTACTGTCACAGGCAGATATTGATTATCAGTTGTATTAGAATCACTCAATTCTGACAGTGGATTAAATAGAGCTAGCACTTCCGGCATCTCATCATCTGTTTCAGCTGTACCAGGTTGCGCATTTCGTTTTGGTTTAAACATATTTATTTCAAAAACAATTGGAAAATAGGCATCATGCCTATATGAATTCCTCTCGTGACATTTGGTTTTGTTTGGAGTTCATGGCATTGTCACAGTTGAGACACTCATAATTGATGGCTGTGTGACTCAAGAGGAATACATATGACGGAGATCAGCAAGTTTGAAGACTGGAAGAGTTTCATCCATCCTGAAATTTAGACCCTCAGGAGCGCTTCAGCACCATCCATCATATAAATTAAAGGGTGATGGCATATCTGCCACATGGTTAGAGTCATACGTTGACAACTGTTCTTATGTTGTCATTTTTAATGGTCATCTATCTAGAATGTAAAATATACAGCATGGGTTCCCCCAAGCCTCTGCATTAGGCCCTGTACTCTTTCTGATTTACATAAATAGCCATCATAAGCATTTACACACTGTAAATGCCGACTGTTTGCTAATGAGGCCAGTATCTATTGTTCATACCAACCATAACCGAGGTAAAACAACAGCCACAGTGATGTGGCTCGCCAGCTTTCTCTAAAACACTGACACTAAACATTCCAACGTCTGGTATTACGAAATTGGGAGATACCGAAAGCAAGATGATCAGATTCTGATAACTCTCAGTAAATTTTTGTTCAATGAAACAATAAGACCAAGCCACAAGCTCTTAGGTGTAACTATATGGACTCTATGTAGTCTTGGTGTTCCCACATTGGCCGGTTTGTTTCAAAGGTCAGCCCCCAAATCGGATTGTTAGGAAAACTTCGATTCTTGCTTTAAAAATTCCTATCTTGTGTATCGAATAGTATAATCATACATTATTTCGATTATTGTTGTACAGTGTGGAGTAATTGTTGTCTGAAGTACAAAAACAGAAATACCAGACGTCAGGGGAAAAAAAAGGTACATATACATTGAACTCCAAGTCGGATGAAAAAAGTTTAACAGTCACTAGCATATAGTGATGTCAAGACTCGGAACATGCTAGCAAAGAAATTCCCATCGGCAGATTCCTTGGATGTATCTAAAATAAATACAAGGGGTATATTTTTAATAAATGATTATATGCAAGCACTTGCTGATAGCGGTTACTAACTGTGATTGTGTGGGATATGTTATGATGTGTTATTATGAACTGTATTTTGTATGGAGTGAGTACTTTTATACACACACACACACACACACATATATATATATATATATTTATATATATATACATATATATATGTATATGCCCATTATGTACCCCAAGCCAACGCAGCTTTTGATAACATGTGCCTCCCCAGTATAGACTGACAGATGAATGGAAGGATAGCTTGATAGATCGATCAATAGGAGAGACCAGGGAGACGTAAGGCACTACACAAAGTGTGTAAAACGTTTTATCCTTTCTATACAACAGATACACTTCATCTGATGGAGTACATCCGGCAGAAGTCGTAGGCACTTTGCTGAAAGGTACTCTACTTTTACGCCACTCTGTATGCACATAAGCCGCTCAAGAGAAAAATGGGAAAAGGGGGACACCCATTGGGCAAAGTGGGATCAAGGGGTGGGAGAAGTGGGACGAGTAGGTTAACAAATAAATGTTTTATGAAACATTATATATGAAGTCTATCACATGTGTACTGTTTTGAATAAGGCTTTTTACATTGTCTAGACCAAACGTGTCCAGTAATGTCCTGTCTTACACCTCCTCCGAATTTTATATACTTGAAACATTGACGGGGCTCCAACCCGGGATTTGAGGGAAAATCCAGGGTTGGGTATAATCTTAGACGTATCCCCGAGTTTTTTTCTGTACTAATTCATCTGATAAGGCAATAAATTAGCCCAGGATGTGCTTGCTGGTATTTTGATTTTATCTTGAAGAGAAAGTAATTTCCTTTGTTTGCACTATGGGAGGGACTTTTTAAAATCAATCAGTGTGTACAATTACTATCGATATGAGATAACAGGTTCATAAAAGGAACCTTCGCTTGCGGGACAGTGCTTCAAGGTAGCTGTTTCCGCATGTCTCTCACAAGAGGGATTTGTAAAGAGACTACTCCTTTATCCCAGCTGTTCAGTAGGGGGAACTATAGGGAGAATTGAGAGAGGGATAAAATGGGAGACACCTCATACTGAAATGGGGTAATTTGGAACAAGCTGGAGAGAACTGGGGCAGGCTGCCCCATCCACCAGAAATTAGGCAAAGTGTTCTATTGGACATGTCAGGCCTACGTACACAGGTGAAGCATCAGTGGAAAGCAATGCATCTTTGGCTGCTTATCATGCAAAGCACCAACACTTAGTAACAAATGTGTTCAGCTAGAGCTATATGTTGCCTGTCTTCTATGGGCAACCGAAGTGCACAGCGGTGATCGTCACTCAATAGGCATGCTTAGGGATGCTGTTGATCACATCAATTCCACTCAAGTGGCAGTGATCACCTTGGATTGACCACTTTTTGCCATTGCAAAGCCAATAAAGCAAACCTGGGTGGAGGAATTTGAAGGAAAAGCAATTTTGTGATCCTCCTTGCAAGGCTACAAATAAAGATGACAGCTTACAGTGTCATCGGTAACTGTTTGGCTAGAAGTCGCTGGGTAAAAGCTCTGATCGGCGCTAAAGTGGCCTTTGCTGAATCTTTTCCCAAGGTAGCTCATATTTCCTGAACCAGACATGCACATCAAGTGAATACTAAAACACTTACATACAAAATAATTCATACCAGAGTAAGCCTCAATCAGATAATAATGATAATAGGATATTAAAACGTGGCTAGAAGAGAATACGAGATAAACACATAAAGGGGGCAAGAATATCAGTATACTGTCCTGTTCAGGGACTCCTGAGTTTTCCATTAGTCCCTGTAGCCAAGAGCCGAACTATGCCTTTTTTGGATACTTGCTTGATACTGGGAAGAAACAGTGTAAAGTGTTGCTTATAATGGCGACCATTTTAAATTTGTGTTATTTATTTCAGACCACGAGAATTTTTCCTCGCTTTTATAGATTCATCAAAGACTTAAGTATGAACTTGATACAAGATCTAATGTTTTTAAGACGAAAGGGTGCTTTTAATTATTCAAGTTATTTGTGCTTGCTCTGGACATCATAGTGTATTTTGAAAATGCTTCAGGGGCGAACTCGGTGAACCTTGCATCCGGTTCATTGGGATGCGTTTTTGCACCTAATCTGAAAAATTCAGCTGCTACTTCTAGACTAGACAGTCAATTTGTGAGTTGTGTTTGTGCTAGTTATGACTGTCACTACATTCCTGCACAGAAGATTTCTGCATCTATTGGTCCGTTGATCTGCCAATGTTTGTTGCATATACAAGCTGTGACACAGTTTCCTTCTTTGCATCAGAGGGTAACAGAAGAAAGCCTGGAGCATATGGATGGCATATGATTATGTATTTTATGTCCGGAACAAGCGAGAATCGAACTTGCAGCCTTTGGCACCAGCTGAAATGGGAAACGCATATATCCACTCGACCAAATCCCCATTCTTTAAAAAGAATGGTTCAATGGAGGTAGTTATGTGCGAGTGTCATATCAACATGCTTATGCAGTATATGTACTGAGTCGGCATTTATATCCAGAATCAGGGACTTGAATACACAAAACAAATGTCTTAATTAACCTCTCAAGGGAGCCGCAGCTTTTTCTCTAATCAATGGGACCTTTGGCTGCCTTGTAGGGAAACCTTATCACCCAATTTACCTTTTTATGTGTGGAGCAGTCAGTGCCTTAATGTCATTAGGTACATTCTCCTCTCCTTGATTTATTTAAGCATATATGTTTCGCCTAGAGAGCCATATAGTACAATTGTTGGCTAATATAATGCGTTTTCCCAAACACAGAGGGCACACAATACACAATAATATACCAAAGGCATACGCCAGCACAATCTATGTCACCAAGTGCAATGTGTGTAGAACATATAACAATACCGACCTTCGGATGAATACAACACACTTTTAATGCTTAGTTATTGACTGTTTAATTAAAAATATAAGATACAATAAGATGAACTGGCCGTATGTGAGAGAGAGAGAGAGAGAGAGAGAGAGAGAGAGAGAGAGAGAGAGAGAGAGAGAGAGAGAGAGAGAGAGAGAGAGAGAGAGAGAGAGCAATTACGTTCAGTGCTCCAGTACTTGACTGTGGAAATGTAAGGCAGAAGAGCAGGGAATGCAGCTGTTATTCAGTATGACAGGAACAGCCACATGTAGGACTAGAAACGATACATGTTAACCTTACAAAGAAGTACCACAATCAAAGTGTGACATATGTTGGGAAAGCAGTCCACAAAAACGTCAGGGACATTTTCCATCTCAAACACATTGGCTCAGTGGAATTGACAACACGAGGTTAATGAAATCGGGATATGCCGTCGCAGAGCACCAATGTTTTGTCTGTGGGAGTTATTTATTTATGATCAGTAGACGTTTGCCTCGTTTATACGCCTACAAAAAAAGGTTTTACAATACGTTTTGTTGTCAGTGTTTGTTCCATACCTTCATCATAGGCACGGTAAATACAGCTGCCAAACCGAAACATGATCACACGATTTCAAAAATGATTTTTTTACTGCTTAATGGGTTAATTGTTTCATGGAAATTCATATTAATGACAAAGATACGATAGTCTTTACAAATACGAATATTTCAATCAAATGTTTATCCTTATTTATTTTTCTAAGTTATATACAGTAAGTATGGATCGAAAAGCGACTCATCAGTCTTCTTTGTAGCTTGTTTTATTTCACTTTTTACTGAAATTTATTTTGCTGCTTTCATAGAATAGGATATGTTTGTTTTTAAAAGATCATATTATGAAAAGTAAATCAGGTTTTTAAAAAAAAACTGGCTATTTTTTAACGTCATGGAAAATCAATCACCTTTGCATTAAATCGCGTTATCTGAGTACACAATATTTAACTCTGACTAGGTCAAAGCTGAATAAAACGTACTGTGCATAGAGATCGACAGAGACATCCGACTTTTGACGGATACACACGTTTATCAACAACTATCGATTGATAGTGTATGTGGCTGTGTACTGGCGGACGAAAATATATCGGAAGATTTATGGCTGCACCTGTATCGTGTCGGTAGCAATATAAACAACATAAACCGTTAGAAAAGTAACTTCTGAAGAAACCGGTTCGGGAAATAAAACCTCATCTTTATGTGCAAAATAGTTCATAGGCCAATTCGCCCGATTGGCCCCTTGTTTCGTTCTTCTGAGAGATCTTTTTTCACTTCGGCAACCAAATAATAGTAGCTCAAGCAACTAGAAACTCGCCATCTTTCTGGCAAGTGAAGACTTTATTGTCGGGCCTCCTGATGTTCCGTTTGTCCTGTCGTAACATCATTTGTTTACAAGAGGGGTTTATATAGGGCCTGGCCCTCCTCCCTAATTGCATTTTATGGAAAAGTAGGTTGAACTTTCTTTATATGACAGCATTATTGTATAATGGAGTAAATATGTTCAGTGTCGAAAGTACACAGATGCTTACAACAGTAACAAGATAAACACCGATCACGAAAGTTATATGTCTATTGGAAGTACCTTGTATTGACAAATAAATGTATGCGATTTAGTCCAGATGGATTTGCCAGTCCTCAGATGATTAAGTACAATTCATGTTCCAGAACAATTTAAGGAAGGTTCTTTCAGCCTTTACGCCAAAGATGTATCCCATATTTTCCATGCACAGTCTTACCTTTTCTACGTGATGATCAAAATGTTGACAGCATTGACGTATGAATGGAGTGACTAACTTTATAAGACAGTCAGAGGACCATGTCTCTTCGCTTTTGTAGCCACATATTATGTATTATTGAAATATATGTAAATTTCACGGGAAGCCCATTCAGTTATAAAATATGCTGTTGCAGCTGTACGACCCATCGTCATACAGTGCAAACAATTTAAGATAAAGCGTCCAGAAACTGCAATACAGGGATAAACTTGTACGACTCAAATAGTACCGAGAAACATCACAGGTAATATTTTTTTCTTCCATGGGGACATCCAAAACGTTGTTGAGACAATTGACAAATCACTGAACTGAATCAGTGGGCGTGGGGTCTATTTAATATTAAAACTGGGCTAATTAACTGGGTCGATCTCTGATAAAGGGATGCAGTACTGTACTTGATAATTTCATCAAGTGATGAAATATGACAAACAGACAAGATTGAAGAGAGCTGTCATCTTTTACTGAAACTAAGAACAATTACTGGTATTAGATGACAGAAAAATACTTCTCGAAGGTGCATAATAATTTTCTGATCGAGTAGTGTTTTGTGTATATTTATTATATCTGATGCCAAATAGTACCTTTCAATTTGACTATTTGAAATATGTCGAAAAGGAACTTGGAGTTGTGTTTTGTTCAAGTTTGAAAGAAGTAGGAACATGGCGATCGAAACCAGATTTCAAGACACAACTGGAGAGCCAAAACGCCAAGAAAGGGCCAGTTTCGGCAGTTTTTGCCCAGCATTGACGAAAAAACATGGTACAACGAGCACATGATTTATTTGTAAGAGTTGTTCATTAAACGCTCTTGTTTCCATTTTTGGTTTTTTGTTTTTTTTTTGTTTTTGTTTTTTTGTTTTTTTTGTTTTGCTCAATGGCCCCACTATCTGTCTCGTATTGTGGCGTTCACTCTACCAATTGTTTGTAGATCACTGTGCGTCATCCGCACTAGATTCACCCCAGTGTGGACGACGGTCACGGATCTTCCGCTGTGATATTACGGTTCTCCTACTTTTTTCTTTTTTTCACAAAGATATTCATACAGGACAAAGCCCTTCTTCTCACTTGCTCAATAAAATATATTTAAAGGGAGTCAATCATACTGGTCATGACTGAAAGGGTTTCAAAATGGACACATTCATGGGAACAATAACTAAGCTTCAGTTTGGCAATATTTCTATTACTTCAACGTATTTCATTCACCATAGCCTGCTAAAACACATTAATTTCAACATTTCCGTCTCGTCATTTCCCCATCCGTTGCAGTGTGGATTGCACATGTGGCTCACACAATGTTTCTTCGGTGTAAATACCATGAATATATGTCGTGCAGTTTGGCGAGATCGAAGCGGACGTCTCAGTTGAAACTTTAGCCTTAGGACTCTATATGGAATATATTTTGTCTCTCCAGAAGAAACAAAGAATGGGGGTGGTGCATTGAGGGAACGGCCCTAGCCCTCTCTTCTAGCTAATGATAATGAACTTAGCCCCCCCCCCTCCCAAAACACACACAAACCCACACACTGCCTTGCTCATGTTCCCTTGCGCCACCTGCGGTGACGGGAGACCAAAAAAACTCCACTTTATGACATAAATTTGTTGTTTTTATTATTCTGTCCGTCCTAAAGATCTTTCAAGTAAGTATAACTGCGTAAATGTACAATCAAGCTCTATAACAGTCTGACATTTTTAAAACCAAGCAGTTACAATTAATAGGAGATATGCATATTAAGTTCCCGCCCCAACTGCATATCCAATTGCCTAGTCTCGCTTTGTGAGATATGGCGAGATACTGGTCGGTACCTGTGGGGAACAAGCGGAATATTACTAAATTATGAAAATAAAGAATACTTATTAAAGGCATGTGGGAATTTTCTTGTATATGGCTCGAGAAGTACTAGAGTTATACCAGTTTGGCATTTGTGAACTTAGATTTCTCAAAAAAGAAAATGCTAATTTTGCGAGAAATGAGCATATGGCCTGTCTCTGACAGTGATGCGACCTGCAAATCCCCCGTGATCGCTAGGCGTTAAACCTGTACTTTGTGGCGGGGAATTGATACGCATACTGCGTATTCCTTACAAATTTTTGTCAGTTCTGACTATACCTACTTTATCTGTCGTGTTTGGTGCCTCTCAAATATACCTGTGAGCCATATACTAAAGAAATCGGTTCATGCATCTGTATAAATATTCATCCACATAAAAATTATGCATGCCGCATAGATAGACAGACACACATCATATCACACATCAGTATATACTCACTCAATTCAGTGCCAAAATGTGTGCTTAGTATTTCATTATTTTTGACATATAGTGGTGCAATTGCATTTCGCGATAGTATTGGAGACCAGGGTCGTAGTTAATATGCCCTACTGAATAAACCTTAAAACACTATTTTAAGGGACTGGCAAAATACCTAATAACTGGGAGAATATTTGCCTCCAATACAGACCCAAGCTGCGTATTTTGTCTGCTCGGCCAGGCAAGTGTAGTAACACGGAACTTGGTCTGCTTTGCAGGCCAGGAGAATATGTATTTTGCCAAACCATACTCGCGACACAACTGGCCGGATAGATGCTGAGACTAAATCCTATTAGCAGGACATCTGGGCAACAACTAAACAAACAAACAAGGCTGAAACCTATTGACACAACAACCCGGGCAACTCGTAAGCATGGCCTTGTTTGCACAAGAACTGTGCAAATGTGCATAGCACTGAACCCTATTGTCACGACAGGTGGGCAGATAGATGCTGTGACCAAATAGACCGATGGCCACCAGCCAAGAAGCAGGCTGAACCTTCCCGGTCTGTACTACGCCTAATGTATAGTTTTTTGGAAAGACATAAACCTCCTCTATATGAATCTGTCGCGTACTTTTGAAAATTGAACTATAAAAGCACCCACAATGGGGCTCAAATGTCAAAAATCCATATTTACTTAATGGAAAAGTAATATTATAAAACAGAAAACTACCCAGTAACCATTGTTTATACAAAAAAAAAACCAACAAAATGTAGAGAACAATTTGATTCCCATAGAGAATTTTATGAATAAGTTTGTGGTGGCCATAATAGAAGGTCAAGATCACGCAATTCGCTTCTCTTTTCTCAGAATGTCAAAAAATCATTACAGACCTATTTTGAACAGTTCTCTATCCAAAAGTTATAGACCAAAATATACAATTAATACCATGTGCACCCACGCAAGTATTGTCGAAGCCTCTACATTGGTATCCAATAGGAATTAAGAAAATTAAACACTATAGGAAGGGGAAGATTGAAATATCTCAAAAAACACACTCTTCAACATCGACACTTCACTTTATGAGACGACCACAATAGATAATGCAGTCCCCAACAACCGAATCCACCATGTAATGTGAGTTATATATGCAAAACACGTCGGTTAAAATGAAATAAGCAGACAAACCACCTAAGGTCAAGGTCAAATTAACCAACAACACTCACATTTGATTAGTAATCCTGCCGCCAGGTCAAAACTTCCTTAGTCTTAACCAAATTTAATCTTTATCTGTTTGGGAATATAATTGTCTGTACAGTATAAATATATCAGATGTTCTTGAAAATCAGATTACAAAATGTACCAAATTGAGGTCAAAACCCAATTCGCTGACTTGAGGAAAAAGCTGTTTTTCAAACTACCATTTAACAGTGCCAGTAAATAAAAAAAATGAAAATGTCAACCAAATTGCACATTAAGTTTTTCCCCAATTTATGCAAACGAGTGTTGCTGTGGCCTCAATTGAGTCCAAGGTCATCCTACTTGATGCTTGATGCAATGTTGCTAAACTGTATACAAAATATAAAAGACCGATGTGGAAAACGTTTGTGCACAACGTAATACCAACAAATGAAATGGTGTTTGGACCCACATAGGCATTTACGTGGGTAAAAAATGGGTATCCAGTCACGTTTGACACAGCTTGGTACACCCGGCTAAAATTTTAATTGTCTTCTAGCCAAGAAACCATAAGACTGGACACATAGATTTCGCACAGTAAAAGGAGTACCAAAAAGGATGCAGTCTGCCACAATGGTGCACATAACTAAATACAATAGAATGCATCCCCAAAATTTGTCAGTTGTGGAAAATTTAATAATATATGGTCATAACCAAGGTCAATTTAAGGTGTGTTGCGATTTGATAAATAATGGCAGTTAATGCAATTGGGGACTTTTCATTTGGTCTCCCTTTGCCTTTATGTACACTCTACATGTGCCACCAGCTGGTATGTGTGTTCAAAAAAATACTTAAAAACTGACTTAAACAAATATTACATCCAACACTCTGCAGAGAACATGCAGTAATTCTGCTAAAAGGGCACAGGGACTATATTCATATTCACTGCTTCTACGCCTCTACTGTTGCCATGTAAATCGGGGTAAAATAAAACTGGAATGATATATTTATGTAAAATAGTATGTCCACTTTTAGTTAGGCAACATTTTGTCGATTGAGAAACATTCATTGGCACTGTGGACCTTTTATTTCATGATATGTAAGAAATAGATGGACAGAATAATGTTTTCAGTATGATCATGCCAGTGACAACTGAATATTCTTTTTCACCACATAGACATGTCCGAGTCCATATCTCCGAGCAAAATTTATTCAATCAGAAATAATTTGATTGTCATTTATTGTTCATTCAGAGTCAGAGGATTCTGATTGTGATGAGTCTACATCTTGAAGTAACATAGCTTGCTTTGCCCTATCACATCTATCAGGATGGCCACCACACAGGCATGCAACAGTGCAAGGTCCTGCATATTCACATGAACACGATTTAGCACACCTGCCCTTCATGCAACGACATAAGGACTTTGCAAAAAGGTCAGAGGCAGTGTGGTTTTGTCATATATTTATGTTTTAGGTGGCCTTCATCTAACAGCCATCCAAAATTTAGAAGATTTGGAATATTGGCTGAGCCACCTAATGCTGTTTTCTAGATGAGCACCTGATTGGTTACACGAAGCATATGCTGGTAGAAAACATTTTCTGTTGGTGGCAGTAGACTCAAGTCTTTCACATTCCTACTGCAATATAAATATGCCCTTAACGCATCAAGGGTAGCAAACTAAGACCCCCTCCCCTATATATTTTAACAACAGATGGCGAGCAGCCGAAAGGGCATCATCGACAGTAGACGGCCGAAGGGAACTGTCACCTGGTGCAAGCTTGGACAGATTTGCAGCAGTGGTAACACCTTGCTTAATTGTCTGCATGGCAGGCTTTTTACCCTTCCTGTACAATCCACTGGTTGTATCGCACCCAGTAATTGCATGTAAAGCTGGCAAAGCATTTACAGTGGTAGGACCAAGTGATGTTGCAATTTCATGAGCTGGAATATACTCGTTCATGGATTCCCATGTGCAAACCTGTTGAAGGCCTCTGATCTTGTCAGCATAGTAGATACAGAGTGTGGCAATGTCTGTATCCGAAGCACAGACAACACGCTTCGAGCCATTCTGTCCTGAATATGCCATATGAAGCATAATGCTTCGCACATAGAGACTGCTTTGGTCTTGTCAACAAATGCCCCCCACCCCCCACCCCCATCCCAACCCCCGTGGTGTACAATTTCATGTTTGGGGGAGGTGCCTAGTAACATCATCTTTCATCCAGTCCTCGGAGATGAACTGAAGCAATGCTGCCTTGCTTTTGTGGTTAGCTAGCAATTCATCCTATCTGGGGACTACAAAAGGTGAGCAATATGATGCACTGGTGAGGTGGCAATACCTTTACTACGCCGTTGGTGTTCTAAGGACTTCATGTTTAGCAACTGGTCAAAACGATCATTGACCCAGTCAATATCTGTAACATTGGGGATCATTTTTGTCTCCTTCAAAACTCAAAACAGGTACCATTCTTTAAGATTTTGGTCAGCTTTGAACACAGACAGAAATTCTGCCTTATTTCCAGTACGCATGACTCCATCTTTTTATCAGCCAAGGAGCCTGGAAAATGGGTTATTTCAAATGACAAAATATTGGTCATGTTAATTTGTGATCCCCCCAAGTATTGCATCACAGTCAACTTTCGAAGGCAATGAATCTCATTAAACAAATGCTGAGCATCAACTGCATCTTTCTTCCGTTGTTTTTTTTTCCTTCAGATGCAATTTTTTTCAGTTAATGATGCTTTTTTTTTATACCACCCTCAAAATATGATTTTTGAATGTCATTTCCTATCTGCTGCTTGTTTAATTATTCTTCTTGAACATCAACTGAGACATTTTCACCTGTTGCTATGTGAACAAGAGGAAACACACTATTCTCCTGTGGTATGGACCAGTCGGTACTGACATCAAATTCGTTTATAATCCCATTGATTGCTTCGTATATTTTCTTTGTATTTGCAATATCATTTGATGTCGTTGCAGAGGAAAATTCAGAGTGAAAGGTGTGATGGTCTTGCACAACATGGCTCATACTTTTAATAGCACTTATAATTTCAGTAGTGTGTGTTAATGTCATTTATTACTACTTAGTAGGACGTTCTCCAGTAGATTAGTTCGATTTTGCTCATATGGTAAAACCCCATGACCCTATGCACTACCCGTTAGACCCATGTGCTAATGCATTAGCGCCCGGCTACTGTTGTTAGAAGTAGTAGTAAGAGTGATAACATGATTTTGTAAGGTGTAACACTTTTTTCACTGGCCTTTCATCAATGATTATCAGCCCGTTAATGTCATTAGCACCCTCGCTTCGCTCGGGCGCTAAGAACAGTGTCGGGCTGCTAATCATTTATGTCAGACCAGTGAAAAAGTGTAACGCTCTCCAAAATCATGTTATTGTTATACTAGTGCTTCATTTGGCAAGACACATTCGTCGTGATACAGATTATGCCACCTGATGTTTTAGCGTCACGGTTCATACTTTGCTCAAGAGCTTGGTCTGTTGACACTTGATTGAATTGGCTAGCACGTCGTTTTATGACAACATTTTCCTGGACAAACTGTGTATGTACCTCAGGTGCTGTTTCAGGCAGAGCTGCCATGTTCATGAGATATCTGGGCAAGTCCTGTGCATAGTTTACTGGCCTGCTGCTGCAGGGAATGGGATAATAGCTGCAATTGTATATAGTGACATCTGCCAATCACCACCCCAATTAGCCCTGATAAGGCTCAACAATATGTCTATCACTTGCAGGCACTGGTCCCAAAATGCAAACAGCTTTGACTTTGCACGCCCTTGCTTTCAAAACAATTCAAGCTGAGACTCTATATACGTTAACTTTCCATTCAGCTGAGTAACTATGGATCTACTTTTCTGACCATCCCTGGAATTCACAGCTAGTATCAGGGGATCTAATTAAGATATTTCTTCACTTTGGATCTGATATTGCCCACAGTTATCATCAAATGTCTCCAACAAAAGTTGCACTGCCTAATAGTTTGTACAGGTGCACACCCCTATTGAAGGATTTTCCATTGAGAATTGTACTGACGGTATTTGGGCCATACACAGCATATTTCACCAGAAGTTCCTCCAGGCAAGAACCATCCAGGACTTTTCCAACAAGACCCCAAAAGTTCAAAACAATGTGAAAACCACCCATACACAGCACCAAGTTGATAGTTTCTCTACTGTGATGACACATTGCTCCGCTTCCAGCTTTTGTGTTACAGACCATAAATGCTTCAGTGTTGTGTATACAACTGATGCATCTGACGGGGGTTCACAAATTAGTGGCAAATAACCATTAACCAATGGTGGTAATTTCTGGATTTTGTGAGCTCATGATAGCATGAAATGCATTCCAGCAGGCATTTATGCTTCATGTCTAACAAGCTGTGTTGATGTAAGCCTCCAGATCAGTCCGGAAGTCTGTTTTCCATGCTGATTCAAACGCAGGACTTTGTTCAGCAAAATGCCCACAGTTATGTTATTTGAACAGTCAGAAACCATTCTGCTTTTCACTTTGCATTATACTATGCTTGGGGACTTAATCTTGTGGAACTCTCACTCACGGCATATTTTCTGCTCTAACTGTTGGGAACTTTCTGCCCTACCCATGTTAGAGTCATTTCTTGGCTCTCTTTGATATATAGCACTGCTAGTTGCATGTGTTGTTTTTCCACTTCTTGACTGTTTTAAAAAATCCAGATTATCCATGGTGCACAGGAGAAACACCACAGATATGATGATGGGAGGCAAGTACACTGTAACTTCCTCCATCTTTTTGGCATTTTCACAGCAATGGTTGCAAGAATCCTTCTCAGTGTATCATATGATATACAAGCACCAAGCCCATGTTCAACTCTGATCAATGATTTACTACGTGCCATGTTGTGAATACACATGCCCATGCCCACGTGCTTTGCTGTAAGCATATTACAGACAAGTTTAACAAACTCTTGTCCAACACTCACAACACTCTCATGTATTTTTCCTGTACAATGAACCCTAGTGGTGGAGTAATCATGCTTTTTGTCACCCTCTAAAACCCACACGAGAAAGTTGTAAAGGCTATCTGGCAACAGCTTTCCTTCTTCTTGATAAGAATACTGACTTCCTTTAGTCCAATCACATTTGGAAATATACATAACTTTCAAATCAGCTTTTATGATGCAAGTAGCTTTGTAAAAAACAGCTGAATTTCTCTCTGGTTTAGGCTGCTTACTTCCGTCTGCTGAACCTGACAATATTGCATTTGCCTGTCTAGTTTCTGTGTGTGACTTGTTCAACTGTACATGCGCACACAATGCCTCAACCACAGTAAAAGAGGACCTGCATACAAGATCACAAGAACCTTTCTGAGGCCAGAAGGAGAGATTAGCACCATAATGGTTAACAAGCCTTCTGTTCAGATGTTCCATTTTGTATGTATCAACACGTTCAACATTTTGTTTTTGTAGTATTGCACGATGTTTGTCACGAATGACTGACGAATAAAGCATCTCTGATTCGTTAAAAATTCGCCTATCAATCTCAACACAGAGCTTTTGCAGTGCTACACTATACTCATCAACAGATTCGTTTGTCTCTGAACTGAGTTCTGATAACACATTTGCAGTTGGTGCACGATACTTTCTAATACATGTATGATGGTGCACCTTTTGTGTAATGGGATTAACAGCACAATCTTTAGCTGGCAAAAGACTCAGCAGAGTAGCATCATGTTTACTTTTAGCACCATTGTAAAGGTCTGATAAACATCTCATATTTTCAAAGTGGATTAAGCGCCAGTTACCTCTTTTGTCTCTCTTTTTTGACAAATAATGCACACGTCTTTCCATGAGAAAGAAGGTGTTGCACTTCTGGTAAGGGATCTCTATTACAGTGGTTTCAGTTGTTGCGACATTTTCGTTTTCGCATTTACTTTCTCTGAATAGTAATATTCTACATGAACTGTACCACTTTGGTGAAAATAAATGGAGTGTTTCCAGATTGCCTTATAGGCGTTCATACAAAGCACCTCTTGACTAGTTACTATTTGTACCACCTTGTTGATACTGCCAGGCATCAAGGAAACAAGTAAGCACCCCTTTTGACACACAATACACTTCGAAAAATCTGTATGCAGCTTTGGCTTTTTTGGTGCTGCCCTTACTGGACTATGTTCTTTCATAGTTCATGTGTCACAAATAAACACTGCATGTAAGTAGAATGTTTAAAACCATGCTACATGATGCACCACAAAGATACAAATACAACAAAGACTGGCTACAATATACATCATGAATCAAAACCAACCATGCAGCTTCATGATTGAAGAAGACATGAAGACGAGAAAACAACTGACTCTTTCACACTGGATTCGACATGACCAGTGTATCAGTAAACCATCATAAACGAAAATACAAGACTGACTTATGACACAAAGCTGCAGTAATAAATGTGCAAGATTGCAGTAACAGTAAAAATAAGTATAACAACCCAAATAGCAACCTACTTGGAAACCATAAACAACATTGCTGGTTGTGCAGCACTTGCACAAGCTGTAAGTGTAGTGACCCGCACAAAACTTACAGCATAATGCCTTCAAAGATAACATTCACATAACAAACTATCCATACTGTTAAAAACTGTTTTATTTATCAGAGAGTAAACCAAAAGAAGACAAACAAAATACCACAAAAAGTAACCAGGCTCACATCAATGTGACGTGGAAAATACGTCCATGCAGGTCGATGACTTCCTCGCAAATGGACAGCAGGTGTGATCTCATCAAACTTGTTTGTTCATTTCCACAGTGTGGCTGTTAAATTGCTCTCATTGACGCTCTACTGGACCATATTATTTATACACACAACTTCCTGCCCCAAAGGTCTTTAAGTTCAACAGTGTGTAATTCGTCCTTGAAAGAGTCACGATATACTGAAATGCACATCTAAACTTAGGTTTTGCAATCTAGTCACCATTTTGAAGGCATTTGGGATCTTGTATGACGATAGTTACGTTTGTATGCTACATTGGCATGCTGGCACTGTGTTTCTACAAATTAGCGATTAAATCAAAATGATAGGTGGATATGTCATTTTGTTTCATCCATATTTAGCCTTATCTACATTTACATGTAACCACTCTGAAGAATGGTGTAGCAATGTGTCTGTTTTACGCTTGTGCTGACCCCTAGTGTTAATTTAAACATGATGACCATCGAAAGTCCAACACGTTTTATTCCTGTGCGATATGTCTCATAGTAGCTGCTTTGTTGTTGGTTTTTGCAGGAGACATTAACAATTGAAAAATTATTAGTCACGCAAGAATGGAAAATACTCCTATATCCTAATCATATCTTTATCATAATTTACAATTGTGCATGTACGCATTAAGTTTTATCGAAGATATGTTTGTATGTTTGTATTTTAGATTAAGAAATACCTTTATTACTGCAGATGGCCACTTTGGGTCGATGCCTTAACACATAAACGTCTTTCGTTTTAATGACCTTGACGTTGATATGGGAGGTGTTTATTACTATTAAATGTATGACAACAAATGGAGTCCATCGTAGGCGTAAACGCAACTATATCAGCCATGTAGCCATGTAATCATATTATATATTGTTTTCATATGGCGAAAAGATGTTGTAAATTTCACTTTTGGTGACCATCAGCTAACTGCCTCACAAACACAAAATTTCTTTTCATTCTCACTAAATTTTCACGCGAAACTTTTGATATCTTATCACGCCGGACCAACAATACAAAAAATCGACGGCGTCGCATTAATTACAATCATTAGCTTAATTTAAAGGGTGTCATATTTCAATTTTTTGTCTGATTTTACAGTTTTTGTTGATACATAATATGGCCATGTCCTAAATTGAGGACGCAAATAATATGTGGGTCATGAAGCCCATATTGTCTCCTGTATATGCCATGAATTTTTATTTCGTATTTGCAGACGTTAATACATGTTTCTTCATTTGAAAGCAATCGTCTTACTTCATATTTTTGCCAAATTTTGACCCTTGACTTCAAATTTTTACTATTTTGCAATCAATTTTTTAAAAGTACCCGCACTTTTCAAATAGAGCCACGCCTTGTCTTTACAAAAATATCAAATTTATCCGTAGCCCTTGCTGGGGAAGCTTTTTTTTTTTTTTTTTTTTTTTTTTTTTTTTTTTTTTTTTTTTGGAAAATTGCAAAAAAAGCACTTTTTTTCAAAGTGACCATCAATGTTTTAACAAATCGTACTGTTGCAACTGCTGGATAAATTATGCATGGTCAAACTTCCTGGGACAACAGCTGTGCAAAAAAAGCACAGTTGAACCCTACTGTTACGACCAAGTCCCATTGGCACAACAGCTGGAAGAATGGACACGGTCATATTTTGAATAGGAGGTATTCATATTAATCTATGTTAACTGCAGACCTGCTTTGGTCCTCTCAGTTGCTAGGCAAGAGAACTATGCCTGTGTCATGATCAGGGCACTTTTACAAGTTATGTTACTCAACCATCCAGAAATAACAGTTTTCCTACCAAACGAATTAAATTTCTAAATACCTTTAGCATCTTGTATGTTTTCAAACTTAGCGAATGATTTTTCTTAAGCTTTTTGCTTTCTCAAATTGCTCCTTTTATCACATGAGCTCATTTGGCGCCTGCTTAACACATAAAGGTGCCCTCCTTCCTGTCAAGTTCCTTGCTGCAGTCTAGGTGGCAGCACAGGATCCCAGTTAATATGGATACCTCCTATTGGAACTTGGATGGCCCTTTTTAATGATTTTGATATCGTCACACATTCACGTTCTCCAAGTGTTTCTTATCAACATAAATTAAAATTTTACAAGGTACACTTTCACCTGATTGGTTGCACATATGGCACAAACTTGTGGATTGAAGCAAGATTGACACCTCTATCTATAATACTTTGAAGATGTTCAACGTCTTAATTTTTCGAAGGTGCCTAATTAGCATAAAGGAAAGTTTCACAACTTTCATTTTCATTTCATTGGTGGTGCATATAGCACAAATCTATGAATTGAAATTGGATTAGCACTTCTATGTGAAATATTTTGTCAGGTGGTCTATTCGACATTTTTAAGTTTTTCCAAGTGCGCCCGATAAGCATAAATTCAAATTTTCCAACTTATTCATTTCATTAGAAACCTATCAACGGAAGTTGGATTGACATCCATAATGATTATCTATAATTCTTTTTAAACTATTTATTTGACATCCCTCTGTAAATAATGTATGTAGATAATTTTGCTCTTGGATTGTACCTGGGCCGACGCTCATGCATATATAAAACCCGGAAAGCAATGTTTGCCAACAATCCTAAACTTTTACTGTTTTTGATCAAATGATATCTCCAGGCTATGCCTTTTCTTCAATCGCCTTTTACAAATAAAAATATGTTTCAATCAATTTCCAGACAATAGAGTACTCTGTGTACATATGAATAAAACTTTGCAAATCTGGAAATGTATTTTCATATACACAACAATATTATAAGTCATTCCAGTGATATAATTCCAAATCCACGCTTACTTTAAACACATTATGCAAAAAGCCAGCACTGTTTCATTATCCATAACGATACGTCAACATGTTCTTAAGGCACATGATGCATCCATCAAAAGAAAGTTTTTATCAACATTAGCATATTAATCTACGACCGACGAACCGTGCTGTCTCGGTATGTGAACAAAGCGTGCGTTTGACTGAACATGAAGGTTTGGTGCAATGGTCATGTCTGAGTCAGCATAGCTATAAACGGTCGATCGTGATTCTAAGGCTCCATGCATTCTAATGTACATGAGTGTGTCAGGATAAAAATACCAACACTTGGTCATGATCAGCAGTTTCATGGCGAAAGCTGCAGGTAAGCGCCAGATCAGAGTGTAAGATTTGACAACGGGGATCATTTTGGCACGGTATAGTTCGTGTGAGGTGGGAGGGCCAATAATTGGTTCAGCCCCAGGTCCCAGAGGACACCTTAACTTTGGATAACAGCAAGGGCCCTGACTGTGGGGTCAATGTTAAGACTTGCCAGCGTGGACAGATTTGGTGCCTCTGTTGTGTGCTGGGCTGCAAGCCTGAGGTCGCAACATCTGGCGCATTTGAGTTGGTCCATGCAGAAAGAAATACAGTTGCCAAATGCGTAGATGATCCTGCAATACTTCAGTGCAGTTTGCGGGGCAGTTTGACGCAGCAAGCGAGAATTGCGTGTTTTTACAGGCTTTGCACTTATTGGTCGTTTACGCGTCGACAGGTGCACGTGTGCCTTTGTTGCCCGAGGATAGTAGTGCGCAGCGGAAGTGCCTGCATGGCGGATTTGACACCGTATGCATTTGCATCCATACAGACACACACACACACACATATATATATATATATATATATATATATATATATATATATATATATATATATATATGTATATGTATATGTATGTATGTATGTATGTGTGTGTGTGTGTGCGTGTGTGCGCGCTCACCACCTGACACACCAAGAACGATGAACCAATATGCAATGTCAAGGACTAACATCAAAGCTTCCGATAGCCTGTACGATCCGAAACAATCGGTGTCATGGTTTTTAAATCTGAATTTAATCCCAGATTATTGATTTCCTCCTCTGGTTGCATGCCTGCCCGTCAAGGTCTACCATATTATTCTGTTAGTCAAGGTAACATACACATAAATAGAGCAGGAGTGAAGCGAGAGATGGCGCGATATGTATACAAATTATCCTTATACGTTTTATTTTTCATTAGAAGGAGTGGGTGTCTCTCTTCACGTTCTGAACGGAAAGGGAGCATTGTTTGGAAATGATGATGATGATGATGTCTACCTACATCGTGACCATATGTACGACTATGACTGAAAAATGAAGATCATTTTTATTGTCTTGGCGGCGATTCAATGATGATGATGTACTTCGGGTAATATTGTTTCTAATCAATGGTGTGTAGTGGTCGCAGAAATATTGTATATGACCATTAGGTTCAGCATATCAAGGTGAAAACCCAATATTTAACACGAAGGCCACACCATACATAATTATTATCTGCAAATTTTCAATAGATCATACTGAGATACTCTGCACATCCATGCCCGGGATCCAAGGCAGGCAGAGCGATACAATTATGGCCTTTGTCCAGAATCGCAGACTTTCATATTGGCTTTGCTGGCATCTGTTTATGTATCTTTATGCATTTATATCGCCAAGTTGCATAAATTTGAAGAATCTGGAAGCTGAACAATACAAATTGTACTGGCATGGTTGGCTCCACACCAGCCCACACGGCAACAGGTGTGGCATCCCTTGTACCTTAATGGTGTCATGTGTCAGCTGGCTACTTGATGACACTCGATTGTTGCTTGATGACTGCAAGTCCGCGTGCAAGGCAGCTTTGTTACGACAGGTCTCCCACAGAGGGGTAAGCTTTAATACACTTTATGATCTAGTATGTGTGTATGTGTCATTCTATGAAGCCTACACACCTATACCCAAAAACATGTATCACAGGGGGAATCCAATTAAGGCATAATGTGTACATAAATATCACGATCACACCGATTTCTGATGGTCAGTGATATCACTGCTAACCTGGCGTCACAACGGTCAAGCGGAAGTGAGAGTTAAAATGATATTGAGTAACTCCAGATGGCATGCAAAGAGTTCGGTCAAGAGCAGGTAATACATCTCGGTCTAAATTAAAATTTTGCTCTCTTATTTCACTACCCATACTGTATTTTGCATTACCCTTGTTTTGTGTGTGAAAAATTGTGTTTATATTTGTCAGTGTCACAGCAAATAATATGCCCGTGTGCCTTGAAAATTTCTAAAATTTATAATGTTTTAAATTTTGTTCAATGATCAATCAAATGTACCATGAACACAATACCCTTTTAGGTCGAAATGAAAAGATCCTTTGTCTGTAATGAGTCTGTAATATTTTTTTAATGGTCAGCATTAAAATTTCCACCCGTGCCTAATAATTGTTAATTAAAATTGTACAATTTTTACTTTTATTTCATTGCATGTAGCTATACCACAAACAAAAGAACTGATGTCTCTATTGACACCTCTATAACCTGTGAAACTCTCATTTTTAGCTCAGTTGATCTTATAGCATGGTCAGTCGTCTGGCGTCCGCCGTCCATTGTCTGTCGTTGTCGTCCGTTCGCATTTCATATATTTTACCTTAATTTTGGCTGAAACCGTCAACCGGACCCTCTTCAGACTTGTGGGGATCTACCTTGGCTGGGTCTCTACGTGGTGTTTCAGATGGTCATGCTCCTGTGATTTGAGTTTTTTTCCCTATTTGACATCTTAAAAATTACCCGAAACTGTCAATTGCTCCAAAATTGCACAGAGACACTTCTGGGACCCCCTCACCTTAATTTATTCAACAGTTGGCGCTGCGTTTTTGTTTTTTTTTTTGTTTTTTTTTTTTTTTTTGTTTTTTTGTTTTTTTTTTTTTTTTATTATTTTTTAATGAATTTCTTTATATTAAAGCTTTGCTCGACTTCTCCGAAAGCGTCACTCAGATTTTGCTGAAACTTGGTGGAAATCTAGGGTCAAATAAACTTGTGCAGCAGGTGGTGATAATACTGAACCCTTATTTTCATTCAAATGTTTCAATTTGGGTACTTATCGGTTAAATATACAGTCCTCTTGATTACAATGCAAGCCAATGAGGATTGCAATGGTAAGTCACATTTTCGACTTCTCCAAAACCGTCAACCAGATCCACTTGAAACGTATTAGTATCATCGTACTTTGGGTGGGTATCTACTAAGTTTGTTCAAAATGGTCATCCTCTTGTGATCTTTGTATTTTGCATTTCTTTCTTTTTTCCTTTCTCCTTTCCTTTCTTTCTGTCTTACTGTCTATCTATCTATCTATCTATCTATCTATCTATCTATCTATCTATCTATTCTGTTCATTTTTGCCAAATCTTCTTCTCCGAAGCCACTAAGCCACTAAGCTTCGAAATTGCACAGGGACACTTCTGGGAACACATACACCTTAATTTGTTCAACAGGCGGTGCCGCAAATGTTTCTATTTTTCTTTTTTTTTTTTTTTTTTTTTTTTTTTTTTGTGTGTGTGTGTGTGTGTGAAATTTTGTGATTTTGCCATTTTGGCTCCTCCAAAACATTCATTTTGTTTCTTCTGAAACGTGGTGGAAATATATTACTTGTGGAGTGGTCAAAATATGCTGTACACTAGTTGACCATATTCTGCATCCCTAATTTTAACATTTTTTTTTTCAATTTACGTACTTATCGTTAATGCATTCATCCCTGTTGATTACAAAGCAAGGCAATGTGGATTGAAATGGTAAGTTATCATTGCGACTTCTGCAAAACTGTTAGCAAGATGTACTTCAATTTTGGTGGCAAAGTACCTTGGGCAGATCTATTAAGTTTGAACAAATGGTCATGCTCCAGTGATTTTAGTTTTTTTATGCCAAATCTTTAAAAATCATCTCCAAAGTCACCTTGCTACTTATATTGAAATTGCATGGGGAATCCTGGACCTCAATTTATTCAGCAGGATGCGCTTTGATTTTTGTTAATATTGTAAAATAAATGTTTGTGTGTTAAAGCTATTTTCGACTTCTCCAACTGTGTTACGCAGATTGTTCAGAAACTTGGTGGAAATATAGTTGTGGCAAGGTTTGACTAAGTTGTTCACTAGGTGGTATTAGTAAATACCTTTTTCAGATGATAATGCTTCAATGGGTGAAAGCTACCACGTGTCGGTGCACTAGTTTTTCCTAACCACGGTGTGGCACGTGTAGACTTACTAGACAACGGTGACGTCAAAATAGGGCTTTACATCATTATTGCAAGAAGGCACGCAATGCAAAAGCGAAACTTAAACAAATGACGTCCATTTCGTACGCCTACCTACGTCACAGGATGCAAGGGGGGGGGGGGGTATGGGGTACTTTTCACTGCTATTTACCAAAACAAAAACACAAGTAAGAGTTTAAGTTGCTTATTTTGCCAATGATTGGGTACCATTCTGAAAAAGGTATTTTATTAAAACAGATATGGCATGGAGAAGAGTGCACTGGACCAAACTATACTTAGTTGTTGGCCCTCGTTGACTAGGTGATCCCAGGCTGTACTAGTGCACTCAGGCTGCACCGTCGTGCATTAGTAAAGCCTGAGATCACCTGGTCAACTCGGGCTAACTAGTTTGGCCCAGTCAACTTTTCTCCATGCTATATCTGTATACCATAATTTTTTTTTACGATTTTTTAAAAAATATGATAACTTGTCGGTTGCTGCATGCATACTTGTTGATTACCATGTTAGTGTATGGGGATTGCAATTTATAATAATTCACATTTTGGACTTCTCCAAAACCATCAACCATATTCACTTCAAACTTGGTCAGGATGTACATTGGGTGTGTTTCAACCTTTTTTAAAAATAATATGGATTTTTTTTCATTTGGGGGGTAAAATTTTTTTTAAAAATCTCCAAAACAAAGATCATAGGGCCCCTTCAGTCTCTGCCTCCATCCATGTCCATAAATCTTGATCATTCTGTACACAGAAGATTGTGCATCTGTATGGTCGGGTACAGTGGGCAATTAAAATTAATTGCTGAAATGTACTATCTGAAGAACACCTACAATCATTTGAAAATACTCAACATTTAAAGTTTGGAAGTATGCCTGATTAGCATAAATGTAGTCTTTTTTGCAACTTTCGCTTTACTTTTCATTGGATGAGCCTACAGCACAAACTTGCGTTTTAAAGGTGAATTGACACCTCTATCTATAATACCTTCAACAAACAAAATGCTAGTTTAGAGCGGGTAAAGGGGTTTTTCGTACTGGTGTATTGGGCATTTTTATTTACAGTACTCGCATACTGGATGCCTCTTTATTAATCCTTCTTTCAATAAGTCATATAAATTATTGTTTACATATATACTTTTTTATATTTTCAGTAACTTGTACTAGGACAAAATAATAACCTGTACCAGCATTCTGGGACCTCTCTTACCCCTTTTTTCTAGAAGCAAACCAGTATGTGCGCCCAGAAAGGTAAGATATGACTGTTAACCAGACCTTGCCTTCATTGAATACCGGGAGCATTTCGAACTTTAAATCTTGAATATCTTGAAATATTATAATAGACGTTTGATTATATTTAAAATCATGCAAATTAGATGTATTTCATATTTTAAAGCTTGACTGTATTCAAAAGTTACACTCACGTATACATTCACACAAATCCAATGTCTATTTATATAGCGAAAATTCTCTATAGTGGGTACCCTTTGGTCTGGGAAAAAGTGCCTACTGTCTGTAGGTGAGGGAAGAGTGGCGAGTGTGCATTGTAATTAGATGGGGGCTTTTCTCCAATTGGGAAAGATCCAATACATTAGTAACTAAAGAGTTGGGACTAAAAGCGGTTTCAAACTGAACAAAGGCATAGGTACATGATGGAAAATTGGCTTTGGTGAGATAATTATTGGGAAATATGATATCTGCTCTTTATATCCTAGGACCAGGACTCCCCAACTAGCCCCTCCAGGCAAACAGCCTGAGCTAAAATTGAGGTGTCGTCATAGTAGTTTAACAGAGCTTTGCGCAAAGGGATACGGCCCGTGGTCTATTCAGCCACCAGTGCTTGTAAGTGGCTGCATAAAAGTTTGATATTAAGTAAAATTGGTAAAAGTAAACCCTATTAGTGTAGAGGTGACAATAGAACTTCAGCCACATCTTGAAGAAAATTTGTAACATACACTGGTCCATATCAGATTCAGATCTATTTATTCGACATTAAATGAAATACAGTGTACATAATTGTTGGTAATAACATGGAAAAAGGAACAACAGCAGAAATTAACCATAGTCTAATTGTGGTTGTAAACATAATAGTCAGGATGACCCAGCGAAGGATGAGAAACATCCGCTCTCGCATGGGCCACCTAAATAGATTCTCTTGGCAAGTTTACCCCTGGATTAGAAAATGTACCCCATGTGTACAATCATGCATAACAAAGTGCAACCTTGGTAGAACTCTACCCTCCTTGGTAGAACAGATTTCATGCAAAGGTAGAGTATATGCAGTTATTACAGACGAAGCAGTTGGGAATGGAGCAGGTTTCAGAATATTGGTTTAAATAAAATGTTTTGACACATTGAAAAAAAAAACAGATTGCAAATATGTATAAACTTTATTTATTACATTTAGGGGTGTGCCGAGAAGGGATTTAGGGACAAAGTATCGAATGCACTTTTTGTTTGATTTGGGGATAAAGTAACGAATGCACTTTTTAGTGGGGTACATTAGTGTGTGTGTGTGTGGGGAGGGGTAGCATAGCGGGGAAAATCACGATGCTTTGTGCCATAATTATGGGTAATGATTAATGTAAAACACTTATTATTATTTCAGAGATTTTAGACTTGCCTGCTTTGCTACTCAATTTAATCTTTTCGCATCATTCTGTTTTTATATTCACCTTTCAGACATTTAGGCTAGCTTGTTTACTGTTAAGTAAAACCCCCCACGGGTTATCGGCAGCAGGCAGCGGCTTACGACAGTTACAAGCTTGCCTGATTGTACTTAATATCTGGTTGAGAAAAAAAATGTTTTGATTGCATTTTCCTGACTTAAAAGCTAATGACATTCATTTTTTTCTGACTTGCCCTACAAATTTTGCTGTTGATATCCAAAGATTGTTAGAAAGTTCAGCTGCAATATATATACAGATTTAATACTTGCCTTTTTTGCTACTTAGTTTTATCTTTTTTTCTGTTTTAATATTCACTTTCAGACATTTTAGTCTTACATGTTTTCTGTCAGGTTTAACCCCCACCGGCTATCGATAGCAAGCAGCGGCCGACGACAGTTACAAGTTTACCCAATTGTACTTAAATCTGGTTAAGAAAAATTGTGTTTTGATAACATTTTTTTACTTAGATACTAACGACTTTGATTCTTTTCTGACATGCCTAAGTACACATTTACTCAATATCAACAAATTACTCAAATTTGACAGTATTCACTCAAATGTCACAAACCTGACCCATCATGTTGAAACATTGGCTCAGGGTTGGCAGCAAAATGGAGCTGTATTTTTTGAGACTTTCAAAGTAAGGAGTAAGTGTCATCATGGGGTTTGTTTTACATTTCTGGTGCAGGATGCCCATTGTTGCATTACTTGTTAGGATTTCCCTCGGCTTGTACAGGTGGTCTAGCTGCAACTGTATATTTTATGATCACTGGGACTGAACATAATGCCCCAGTTTGTTGCTACTTCAGTAATGCACTCACTGGTGGTTTAACTAATCATAAGATAAGCCATCCAGCTATAGAGGGTACATACTGGTTCAGGGGTACGTCAAATTGTTATAATTTGAAGTTGTACTATATAAATTTAGTAACTATGTTTGGTTTGACAGGTAAATTTCATTCATAATGAAGCTCTGTATTTATAAACAAAGCTTCACGCATTTAGTCAATTCATAGTTTGCCACGTTCATATTTATTCATTATTATGTGGGTTGTCTTTGCTGAATATTTAGCTTAGACAAGGAGCCGCTATTCAGAGAGACATATGTGCGGGACAGTATAGGCTCCGAAACATGTTCTGAGTAGTTACCTGCTGAAAATCCTTTAATGTATTTGGGCTAATACTGCGTATGTCAAAATTCTACAGAAGAACGTGCGCAATATGGACAGTAGTACTTCCATATGTATATAGGTTAGACAGTGACAGGCTAGCTTATGGAGAGTAAAGAGTTCGGATTGCGGAACAGGGTTATGACTACTAGGAAGTGGTTCTGGACAAAAGCCATACATACATTCAAAAGAGCCAGGTAGTTCATTTTTAGTATATCGATAGAAAAATTTCAGGGATTTGAGTTTATGCAGGTCGGGAAGTTTTGAAAAAAAAATAGATCTTTAAACACTAGGTCGGTGTGTGCAATGTGACGTGCAAAACATATCAAGCAGTTGCCGGTTTTTTGTAACTTGAAAATGCGATCACAGGCATAATTTCATGCGAGTTTCAAATTCCTGAGGTGTGGCAAAAACAGGGAATTATATATTAAAAGTAGGATAATTTTTTATAACCTTCTCGTCGCCATTTTATAGATCAGTATCACCTCTGCCCTTTTTCGGTTTATCTGGAAAAATGCCTTTGTTGAGAGATTGGTTAATTACAAGAGACGGAGGTTCTACTAATGACGACTTTGTATTTTATAAGTCTCATAGATAGTTGATCGTGCCCAGTGCTTAATTTAGGTTTGAAATTATTTATAATTGTTTTGTTCTCAGCTGGTGAAGTATTACTGAAGGAGAAGCTGTTTTCCCGTTGTTGATTCAGGTATGTACTAAAGTGAGGTAAATGTATGTGATCAACTTTGGCAGCCAATTCAGGGCCAATACCAGTAAAAATTAATTGAATCTTTCCGCTATTTAAGTTTTGTTGAAATCATTTTTGTTTTCGACGATTAAAATAAAAGATGGAAAGTCTTTTTCCTTTCGGTTTTTATTTAAAATTGTCTTTATCATACGAGTTGCATTCCGTTCAGAAAATCGAGTAGGTAAAGTTACTTTAAGCCAAACGTCATTATTCATCATTTCATTTAAAGCAATTAACACCTGCTGTGCATACTGTTAACATTGTGTATATCTGAAAGAGAAAGTCGTTCTCTCTGCTGATCATAGCAGGAAGACTTGCCTTGTTGAGTATTTTTCTCTCGTGTTCAGTTTTTAAAGATCAAAATTAAAGTCACACAGAAATAGTTTCTCTGATCGCTCCTGAGACAAACTTACCACAATAGGTGATAAGTCATTGAGACCATATGGTGTGGTCATGATCATGCTGGTGTGCGCAGGTTTCAACATCTTGTCTCCATAGCAATTAGCTTGTGCGCAGGGTCACTGGTCTCTTGGAATTGAGGCCCAGTTCAGATAGTCCCAGGCACACAGTTTCTCTGTAGTGACAGTCTACATTTATCTATATATAGTATCATGAAACCAGTAGCAGTGAGATAGGGCTGTACATTGTCGGAAAATTTTTATATAGTAATAAACAGAAAAACATTTGACAACTGAAAATGTGATACTTAGGTCAGCGTAAGCACATATAATTATCTTGACAAACCGCTATCAATATATAGTGAGCATTTAAACTGAGTAACGTAAGTGAAGTAGGGTTAAGCCTTCCGGCTAGTTCTGTAGAGCTCACGCGGTACCCCAGGTGGAACAGAAGTGTACGCCATTTTGTTCCCGTTGAAAAACATTGTATCACATGATGGTCGTTGCGTCTTCTCTTTTGATGGCAGTAATTTATTTTCTGTGCAAAGTTGAGTCTTTTGGGAGAATAAATGTTACTTCACTGCCTCCTATCGGTTGATAAGCCAACTGTTTTATTTGAAAGTGTTGAATACTGCTGGTAACTCAACAAAAATACAAGGGTTCTTTATATATATATACATATATATATATATATATATATATATATATATATATATATATATATATATATATATATGTACATATTTATATATATACATATATATATATATATATATATATATATATATATATATATATATATATATATATATATATATATATATATATATACATATATATATATATATATATATGTATGTATTTGCTGTTTTGGTTCAGAACCACCTCCTAATCCGCAGTCCGAACTCTTTTCTCTCTATGAGCTAACCTGTCACTGTCTTACCTATATACATATGAAAGTACTTTTGTCCATATTGCACACGTTTTACCGTAGAATTTGACATAGGCTGTATTAGCCCAAATAAATTAGAGGGTCTTCAGCAGGTAACCACTCAGACCATGTTTCGGAGCCTATAGTGGCTCCTTGTCAAAGCTACATATTCAGCAAAGACAACCCACATAATGAATAAATATGTATGTATGTATGTATGTATGTATGTATGTATGTATGTATGAATACATATTTATTCTATGTTTGGCAGTGAGTTATCATTTTCTGGAGTGAAATCCAGAAATAGTAACTCACGGTAGGTCACATGACCTAAACATTGTAACAAGTGAATCGTGACGCGCCTGCGTCAGTGACGTAATGCATTGACATTTAGACAAAATCAAACGTCCGCGAGCTATGCTTAATTATACGTCACGGGTGACGTTGAATAACTGCGATGAACGTCAACAAACACGGCACACCAGATTTGACATTTCCAAGTGAAAAGTCTCCGCTTCAAAATGGCGACACCTAAGCAACAAGAGCGACAATTTTTGCGGTAAATACTCGATTAAACATAGAATAAATAAAATCTTACATGGCAGTGAGTGAGTGACGATTTTTCTCTCACTCGGGATCGTTGTTGGTGGGAAAAAACACTCGTGACCTGCGGTCACTCGTGATTTTCCCCACCAACAACGATCCCTCGTGAGAGAAAAATCGTAACTCACTCACTGCCATGTAAGATTCTATATGTATATATGCATATATATGTATATATGTATATATACATATATATATATATGTATATATATGTATATATATATATATATATATATATATATATATATATATATATATATATATATATATATATATATATATATATATATATATATATATATATATATATATATATATATATATGGTCATTTCTGACCATGTATGTCATGCTGCACGTGCTGTGGAGTAAGACCTAAGATCAGTAATACACGTTGCAAAATCTACAACAGACAGGAAGGTTTACTCTTCAAACAACTAAAGGCAGATCTACATATAATTGATCACGAGCAAAGGAATTAACAACAGAGTGATATTAATACTCCCAAAGGTCTCCCTAAAGTGTCTTCGCCTGCCTCAGTGTGATCTGAATACACAAATTGACTGCCACTGGGCCACCAACAGGTCCTTTGCAGTAGAGACAGTCATTTAGATTTTATTTTTTATTAACAAACTTTCCCATTTTAAATCATTTTGAAGTACGCAAAGTATGACTTAAACTAGGGACCCAAGAAATAAGGTCTGTAATATCATGGAGCTATAATAGCTCCATGATAATATACATCGGAATAATTAACACTTTTATAAATACCTGCCGGTACTTTCAGACCTGTATCCACTATCGGAGCAACCTTCTCCACTACGCTTCGTCTTTGACGCAGTGGGGCGCTTGGCACTCAGCCTATTGCTGACCCTGAATTCCATGCCTCAGGGTGACTTCACTATCTGATACAAAACCCGTATTCTGGGGCCTACAATTTGTAACTGTGTGTCGTATTTACATTTTCAGGTAATGTTCACTAAGGAAAAGTCCATTATATAATGTACATTACATTCATTCGACAAATTAACCGCCCTTTAACTCTAATCACACATATGTTTTGGATGTTAGCTCTTCTAAATATCCGATCGACTTGGTGTTATGCTACTAATTCAACCCGCAAAATATGTAAACCAACCAAGTTGCAGTCTGTACCTTCCAAAATAACGTATAAACCCAAACATGTCCTATGCCAAATTGTTTCTTATGATATTCTGAATCATCAGACAACAAGGAAACTCAGTCATCAGTGGGACAGTTTTTAGATATTACCGTTTTCTACAGCCAAAGTACTGACAGCAGTCACGATGCCTTGCGTGGTGACTCGGAGTACTCACATTGTGGCCATGTGTATTCAGTCACTACGCTGAGTATATTGAAAGTTGACCTGTCAATAAATACTGCACACTATACCTGTCAGTTTGAGAAAAAAATATGTTACTGTGGTCAGAATTATGTAAGAGATAGCCTCTTTACCTGTAGGAGTCATTTCTAATGTGCACTCTATAATCATTCTACTCGGAAGCCGACCGAATTACTCACGTAATACCACTTGGCTGCCATTATGAAAATTGTCAATTCCGCATCCAATGCCAATGGATTGTAAATGAGCATTCAGACGATCTTGCCGAGTGGCGGTGGGAAGAGGGTTATAATATATGAAACCAAAAGCACATATTTTGCAAATATTTCAGAGCATCAATAATGATATGATAAATGCTGTGGCCGCGATTCACTTTGATATTCAAATCAAATGTGTTTTTGTGAGACTGTTCCGCAATCGTTGCATTAATTGCGCAATGTTCAAAGTGGCGCTCGCCATCACATGGCGTCGTGTCGTATTTGGATTTGTAACTAACGATGATAACTGCTTCACACCAAACCGAGCTGGCAGATTAAAGTTAAGATAGTAAGTCATGTTTTAAAA